>OZ038519.1:7190074-7202574 GCA_964036315.1 Acanthosepion esculentum | reverse complement strand
CATTTAATGTGCTTGTACCCGTATTGTGAGTCACTTGAACACCATCTTTTCATCTTCAGATACCGAGGGTTACATACTGCTCACATCTTTTTCCCTCCTAAATCTGGTAAACATATTGCTTTCTCATTCAGATATGCTGGCATCTGCATTTGCGATAGTTTACTCATATATTTTTATCTCCATATATCTAGGGACACAAGCTTTCGTTTGCTTTCCACTTCTGCAAAGTGATAAACAAATGGCGTGTACTTCAAAGTGCAAACAAAACAAACTTCCTTTCATCCCCATATTTTTATTTCTATAGTTGTCCTTCCTCCACTTGATGCCCCTCATGCAAAATATCCGTTTAATTAGACGAAGATATCGTATTGAATTTATTTATGTTCGCGTTAGCAACAAAGTCCACGCTTAGAAAATGAATGAAATTTCTTTCTTGTTGGATTTTCAAAAATAAATTGTCTATTCAAGAGGTGACATTTTTTTTTTTTTTTTTTTTGCCTGAAGATTATTTCTAAATAAAAAGATTAAATGAAAATCTATCATGTAGGATACCCGGGCTTTAAGGTCTCCCATTGCAAATCGAAATGAATAGCTTTGATCTCCTACCAAATGTCGAAAAACTCGTTTCTATCACAAAAAAATGCTGCCAGTTTTTAGAATTAGATCATTGCAAAGATCCGTACCCATTCAGAAAATTAAAAACAAAATTTTACATACACACAAAAAAAACAACATTTATTAGTAATTATTTACATTATTCGGACTGTTATCCTCATCTTCACAAAGTTTTGGCTGTTGTACGCTCCGACCTTCTTCAAGTGATAGGAATTTCGAACCGAACCTTTATTTCGTCCAACAGACTAGATTGTTCTAGTTTCACGTGCCATACCTCGTTCAGATGTTTCAGCTATTTCCCTTCAACTCAACTCTCCAAGTTTTTTGGTTCACCATTGCTGTAGAATATTGCTGCCACATCTAGTTCCACGTGCAATGCCTCTTGGCACGTGGAACTAGAACTATCTACCCAGGTGGACGAAATAAAGGTTTCCGTTCGAAATTCCAGTCACCTGAAGAAGGCCGGAGTGTACAAAGGCCGAAAAGATGTGAAAAGGGCAATGAAGATGAGGATAACAATCCGATTAATGTAAATAATGTAAGCAATCATAATACCTCATCTTAGAGATATAGAGGCCGAAACGTTGTGAATATGGCAATGAAGATGTGGATAATAGTCCGAATAATGCACATAATGTAAATAATCATACCTCATCTCAGAGATATAGAAAGATATTTATTAGTCAATTACATAGACTCCATGTCGAACCTTGTCATTACCTACAAAGGTGACCGCCTGGGAATATCAGGTACTGTAAGCTTGGATGTGCGGGTGGTGTAATGGATAATGGCTTGGAATTTTTAATTAGAGAGACCGGTTCTAATTACACTTGGTTTCGTTTTAATCATCTAGGGGAAAAGTGTGAATCCACCCCTTCTTCCCCCAGCTATGGGTTAATTAGTAAGATTTGTATCAGTAAATCATTATTATCTACTCCCAAAATTTTAGAATCTAAAAATGTTTTCTAGCTTTAAATAACATGCAAAGGTGGTTGGAATATCGAACTGAACCCTTTATTGCGCTCACTGGGGTAAACCGTTCTAGTTCCACGTACCATGTCTAATGGAGAAGGGAATTAACAGGAGATAACTGATATCCATTAGACATGGCACGTGGAACGAGAACAGTCTACCCTAATGAGCGAAATAAAGAGTTCAGTTCGACATTACATCCAGCTGAAGGAGTCTGGAGCATACAACGGCGGAACCATTATGAAAACTATAGGGGACAAAGATGAGGACAATAGTCCGAATAATGTAAATAGTGTACATAATACCTCATCTCAGAAATATAGACAGATACTCAAAGGCCGAAAAATAGTAATAAATATGGCGACAAAGATGAGGACAATAGTCCGAATAATGTAAATAGTGTACATAATACCTCATCTCAGAAATATAGACAGATAGTGAAAGGCCGAAAAATAGTAATAAATATGGCGACAAAGATGAGGACAATAGTCCGAATAATGTAAATAGTGTACATAATACCTCATCTCAGAAATATAGACAGATACTCAAAGGCCGAAAAATAGTAATAAATATGGCGACAAAGATGAGGACAATAGTCCGAATAATGTAAATAGTGTACATAATACCTCATCTCAGAAATATAGACAGATAGTGAAAGGCCGAAAAATAGTAATAAATATGGCGACAAAGATGAGGACAATAGTCCGAATAATGTAAATAGTGTACATAATACCTCATCTCAGAAATATAGACAGATACTCAAAGGCCGAAAAATAGTAATAAATATGGCGACAAAGATGAGGACAATAGTCCGAATAATGTAAATAGTGTACATAATACCTCATCTCAGAAATATAGACAGATACTCAAAGGCCGAAAAATAGTAATAAATATGGCGACAAAGATGAGGACAATAGTCCGAATAATGTAAATAGTGTACATAATACCTCATCTCAGAAATATAGACAGATACTGAAAGGTCGAAATATTGTAATAAATATGGCGACAAAGATGAGGACAATAGTCCGAATAATGTAAATAGTGTACATAATACCTCATCTCAGAAATATAGAGAGATACTGAAAGGCCGAAACTTTGTAATAAATATGGCGACAAAGATGAGGACAATAGTCCGAATAATGTAAATAGTGTACATAATACCTCATCTCAGAAATATAGACAGATACTGAAAGGCCGAAACGTTGTAATAAATATGGCGACAAAGATGAGGACAATAGTCCGAATAATGTAAATAGTGTACATAATACCTCATCTCAGAAATATAGACAGATACTGAAAGGCCGAAACGTTGTAATAAATATGGCGACAAAGATGAGGACAATAGTCCGAATAATGTAAATAGTGTACATAATACCTCATCTCAGAAATATAGACAGATACTGAAAGGCCGAAACGTTGTAATAAATATGGCGACAAAGATGAGGACAATAGTCCGAATAATGTAAATAGTGTACATAATACCTCATCTCAGAAATATAGACAGATACTGAAAGGCCGAAACGTTGTAATAAATATGGCGACAAAGATGAGGACAATAGTCCGAATAATGTAAATAGTGTACATAATACCTCATCTCAGAAATATAGACAGATACTGAAAGGCCGAAACGTTGTAATAAATATGACGACAAAGATGAGGACAATAGTCCGAATAATGTAAATAGTGTACATAATACCTCATCTCAGAAATATAGACAGATACTGAAAGGCCGAAACGTTGTAATAAATATGGCGACAAAGATGAGGACAATAGTCCGAATAATGTAAATAGTGTACATAATACCTCATCTCAGAAATATAGACAGATACTGAAAGGCCGAAACGTTGTAATAAATATGGCGACAAAGATGAGGACAATAGTCCGAATAATGTAAATAGTGTACATAATACCTCATCTCAGAAATATAGACAGATACTGAAAGGCCGAAACGTTGTAATAAATATGGCGACAAAGATGAGGACAATAGTCCGAATAATGTAAATAGTGTACATAATACCTCATCTCAGAAATATAGACAGATACTGAAAGGCCGAAACGTTGTAATAAATATGGCGACAAAGATGAGGACAATAGTCCGAATAATGTAAATAGTGTACATAATACCTCATCTCAGAAATATAGACAGATACTGAAAGGCCGAAACGTTGTAATAAATATGGCGACAAAGATGAGGACAATAGTCCGAATAATGTAAATAGTGTACATAATACCTCATCTCAGAAATATAGACAGATACTGAAAGGCCGAAACGTTGTAATAAATATGACGACAAAGATGAGGACAATAGTCCGAATAATGTAAATAGTGTACATAATACCTCATCTCAGAAATATAGACAGATACTGAAAGGCCGAAACGTTGTAATAAATATGGCGACAAAGATGAGGACAATAGTCCGAATAATGTAAATAGTGTACATAATACCTCATCTCAGAAATATAGACAGATACTGAAAGGCCGAAACGTTGTAATAAATATGGCGACAAAGATGAGGACAATAGTCCGAATAATGTAAATAGTGTACATAATACCTCATCTCAGAAATATAGACAGATACTGAAAGGCCGAAACGTTGTAATAAATATGGCGACAAAGATGAGGACAATAGTCCGAATAATGTAAATAGTGTACATAATACCTCATCTCAGAAATATAGACAGATACTGAAAGGCCGAAACGTTGTAATAAATATGGCGACAAAGATGAGGACAATAGTCCGAATAATGTAAATAGTGTACATAATACCTCATCTCAGAAATATAGACAGATACTGAAAGGCCGAAACGTTGTAATAAATATGGCGACAAAGATGAGGACAATAGTCCGAATAATGTAAATAGTGTACATAATACCTCATCTCAGAAATATAGACAGATACTGAAAGGCCGAAACGTTGTAATAAATATGGCGACAAAGATGAGGACAATAGTCCGAATAATGTAAATAGTGTACATAATACCTCATCTCAGAAATATAGACAGATACTGAAAGGCCGAAACGTTGTAATAAATATGGCGACAAAGATGAGGACAATAGTCCGAATAATGTAAATAGTGTACATAATACCTCATCTCAGAAATATAGACAGATACTGAAAGGCCGAAACGTTGTAATAAATATGGCGACAAAGATGAGGACAATAGTCCGAATAATGTAAATAGTGTACATAATACCTCATCTCAGAAATATAGACAGATACTGAAAGGCCGAAACGTTGTAATAAATATGGCGACAAAGATGAGGACAATAGTCCGAATAATGTAAATAGTGTACATAATACCTCATCTCAGAAATATAGACAGATACTGAAAGGCCGAAACGTTGTAATAAATATGGCGACAAAGATGAGGACAATAGTCCGAATAATGTAAATAGTGTACATAATACCTCATCTCAGAAATATAGACAGATACTGAAAGGCCGAAACGTTGTAATAAATATGACGACAAAGATGAGGACAATAGTCCGAATAATGTAAATAGTGTACATAATACCTCATCTCAGAAATATAGACAGATACTGAAAGGCCGAAACGTTGTAATAAATATGGCGACAAAGATGAGGACAATAGTCCGAATAATGTAAATAGTGTACATAATACCTCATCTCAGAAATATAGACAGATACTGATAGGCGGAAACGTTGTAATAAATATGGCGACAAAGATGAGGACAATAGTCCGAATAATGTAAATAGTGTACATAATACCTCATCTCAGAAATATAGACAGATACTGATAGGCGGAAACGTTGTAATAAATATGGCGACAAAGATGAGGACAATAGTCCGAATAATGTAAATAGTGTACATAATACCTCATCTCAGAAATATAGACAGATACTGAAAGGCCGAAACGTTGTAATAAATATGGCGACAAAGATGAGGACAATAGTCCGAATAATGTAAATAGTGTACATAATACCTCATCTCAGAAATATAGACAGATACTGATAGGCGGAAACGTTGTAATAAATATGGCGACAAAGATGAGGACAATAGTCCGAATAATGTAAATAGTGTACATAATACCTCATCTCAGAAATATAGACAGATACTGAAAGGCCGAAACGTTGTAATAAATATGGCGACAAAGATGAGGACAATAGTCCGAATAATGTAAATAGTGTACATAATACCTCATCTCAGAAATATAGACAGATACTGAAAGGCCGAAACGTTGTAATAAATATGGCGACAAAGATGAGGACAATAGTCCGAATAATGTAAATAGTGTACATAATACCTCATCTCAGAAATATAGACAGATAGTGAAAGGCCGAAACCTTGTAATAAATATGGCGACAAAGATGAGGACAATAGTCCGAATAATGTAAATAGTGTACATAATACCTCATCTCAGAAATATAGACAGATACTGATAGGCGGAAACGTTGTAATAAATATGGCGACAAAGATGAGGACAATAGTCCGAATAATGTAAATAGTGTACATAATACCTCATCTCAGAAATATAGACAGATACTGAAAGGCCGAAACGTTGTAATAAATATGGCGACAAAGATGAGGACAATAGTCCGAATAATGTAAATAGTGTACATAATACCTCATCTCAGAAATATAGACAGATACTGAAAGGCCGAAACGTTGTAATAAATATGGCGACAAAGATGAGGACAATAGTCCGAATAATGTAAATAGTGTACATAATACCTCATCTCAGAAATATAGACAGATAGTGAAAGGCCGAAACCTTGTAATAAATATGGCGACAAAGATGAGGACAATAGTCCGAATAATGTAAATAGTGTACATAATACCTCATCTCAGAAATATAGACAGATACTGATAGGCGGAAACGTTGTAATAAATATGGCGACAAAGATGAGGACAATAGTCCGAATAATGTAAATAGTGTACATAATACCTCATCTCAGAAATATAGACAGATACTGAAAGGCCGAAACGTTGTAATAAATATGGCGACAAAGATGAGGACAATAGTCCGAATAATGTAAATAGTGTACATAATACCTCATCTCAGAAATATAGACAGATACTGAAAGGCCGAAACGTTGTAATAAATATGGCGACAAAGATGAGGACAATAGTCCGAATAATGTAAATAGTCTACATAATACCTCATCTCAGAAATATAGACAGATAGTGAAAGGCCGAAACCTTGTAATAAATATGGCGACAAAGATGAGGACAATAGTCCGAATAATGTAAATAGTGTACATAATACCTCATCTCAGAAATATAGACAGATACTGAAAGGCCGAAACGTTGTAATAAATATGGCAACAAAGATGAGGACAATAGTCCGAATAATGTAAATAGTGTACATAATACCTCATCTCAGAAATATAGACAGATACTCAAAGGCCGAAAAATGGTAATAAATATGGCGACAAAGATGAGGACAATAGTCCGAATAATGTAAATAGTGTACATAATACCTCATCTCAGAAATATAGACAGATACTGAAAGGCCGAAACGTTGTAATAAATATGGCAACAAAGATGAGGACAATAGTCCGAATAATGTAAATAGTGTACATAATACCTCATCTCAGAAATATAGACAGATACTCAAAGGCCGAAAAATGGTAATAAATATGGCGACAAAGATGAGGACAATAGTCCGAATAATGTAAATAGTCTACATAATACAAGGAAACCAAAATTGTTCAATCCGTTTTTTGATTAGACATTGAATGAAGTTGAAATATATACGAAATGCGTCTAGCAATTGTTTTCAAATTCGGATAGCCTGAAGTAGGAACATCAGACGTTATAAAAAACACGCGCACCGTGCCCGGCCATCAGTTATAAGCCGGACAGCTGTGAGAAGGATGCAGGTGTCTCGAGATCTCGTTCGGGGCTGTTTGCTTTACGACTTCAAAGTGGGCTTATCAGCAGCTGCATCAAGTCGCCGCATATGTCAAGCGTTTGGGGATAGTGCTGTGGATGAACGTACTGCAAGGTATTGGTTTCGAAAATTCAAGTCGGGAGATTTGTGTCTCCATGATGAGCCTCGCAGTGGACGACCACAGGTCTTGAATGACGGAATCCTGAAGGCGGCCATTGAAGAGGACAGTAGTCTAACGTGTGTGAACTTGCATTTCAAATAAATAATTATATTTGCTCTACTCTGTACTGAACACTCTTTTAAGGATAGTAATTGTTGGCTATTGAATTTATTCCGTATACACCAATCCTATACGTGCATATATATATACATATATATATATATGTGTGTGTGTAAAAGTAAAAATAAAAATATCAATAAGAACATCGGATTATATATCTTACTGATCTTTCTTTTTATTATAATACATACATATATATATATATATATATATATATATATATATATATATATATATATATATATATATATATATATATATATATCAGGTCATCCCATAAGTTCTGTCCGAATTTTGAATAAAGAAAACAAGTGACCAAATATTACATTTTATTACAGATTCAATCAACAATGTATTTTCCCTGATTATCTATCACTCCCGTCCATCTATTAACAAGCTTACTAATTCCATTACTGTAAAATTCTTTTGGCTTTGATTCGAAGAACTCACAAATGTCAGTTTTAACCTCTTCCTGTGTTACAAAAGCTGTTTCTTCCAAATGATTCTGTAAGCTACGAAACAAATGGTAGTCTGAAGGAGCAAGGCCGGGAGAATGAGGTGAATGAGGAATTTTCTCCCAACCAATCTTTTGTGACGTGATTCTTGCTGTGTGTGGTCGCGCATTGTCCTGATGAAACATCACCCGTTTTCGATTCACTAGAGCAGGTGTTTTTTTTTCTCCTCAAAGCTTGGTTCAAACTCTAATTGCTGACAGTATATTTGAGCATTAATTGTTGCATTAGCTGGTAAGAATTCAAAATGGATTATTCCTTGGCAATCTCACCAGATTGAAAGAAGAACCTTTTTCCCATGAAGTTCCCTTCTCGGCTGTGGCTGGGGTCCTTCCCCTTTACCAAGCCACTGTCTACGACGCTTAACATTTCGATAAAAGATCCATTTTTCATCGCCAGTCACAAGTCTATCCAAAAAAGGTGAAACAAGTTGGCGAGAATGGAGAGAAGAGCAGATGTCAACTCAGGATTTGAGGTTGTTTTCAGACAATTCACGAGGCACCCATTTTCCAAGTTTAGGAACTTTTCCAAGTTGTTGAAGATAACGATGAACAGTTGTATGGTTTGAACTGAGAACCACTGCCAATTCCTCAACTGATAAAGCAGGATTTTCTTCAAGGGCTGCTTCAAGAAGCTTTTCATCAAACTCAACTGGACGCCCGGTTCGATCCTCATCTTTAAGGGTGAAATCTCCACCTCTGAATTTTGCAAACCATCTTCTGCTAGTTCTTTCATTCACACATTCCTCTCCATAAACTGAGTGAATGTTTCTAGCTGCGTCGGCTGCTGAGTTTCCTTTCTTGAACTCATACAGGATTATGTGCCTCAAATGATTCTTGGGTACTTCCATGTTAGCAGGATTTTAATCAAACAAAATTTAATTTTATTGTTCTCTGAAATAAAATTTGATCAGTTTAAATGCATCTAAACATAAAAATAATGTTCAGCTCCATTAGACATTATAAAATACTCTTTAAATTTCGTTCATTTTAACAAAAAGTTAAAATTCGGACCGAACTTATGGGATGACGTGATAAATATATATATATATATATATATATATATATATATATATATATATATATATGTATTATAATAAAAAGAAAGAACAGTAAGATATATAATCCGATGTTCTTAATATATAATAGCTGGCCACTCGTATGCAAGGATACCCATCTACTAGGGTGGCTAGCCACCTATATATATATATATATATATATATATATATATATATATATATATATATATATATATATATATATATATATAATAGCTGGCCACTTGTATGCAAAGATACCCATCCACTAGGGTGGCTAGCCAATCCTTATTGAAGACTCTGGCTCAGGCATATTTGTTTTTGTCCCACACCTACAAAGCCAACGTGTGGTTTATACTGCAACTATGCTGAGCACGCCTTAATTCCTGTTTCTGGGAGTGAGCGTGTTATCTGGAATGATCAACAATTTGAACAAAGCCAGCACACTTAAAGCCTCGGTCACGATGACTTGGGACTTCGTGCTAGCACAACTATTGACAGCCCCAAGTCTTCTGTTTATCCAATTTCACTCACAACGCTTGGTTAAAAACTCGTGGTATGCTTTTCAGGCACTTTCCAAAAGTCGTGGAATGGGGGGGGGAGGGGCAAATATTTGTACACATATACATTCTTAATTTATTGTGTTTCCAACAAATGAATAAACATACTTTTCATATAATTAACTGTACACAGATGCATAATAACTAAATATGCATAGAAAACAGAAAAAAAAAAAACTTTGATTTAATAGAAATAAATCCCATTTATCCATTTTAATGGGTGAAAAAAGTATTCGTACAATACAAAAATAAAAACATAATCTGCATTTAATCCATTATAAAATAGCTATTCACTTCGATAGCAACCAAACTCTTCTGGCAGTTCTGAATTAATGATTGCCACATTTTAGTTGCTAAATTGATCCATTCTTCTTCGAAATCTGTTTATATTTCTGAGATGATGTATTGCAATTATTTATACTATTGACATTGTTCGGACTGTTGTCCTCATCTTTATTGTCATATTTACAACGTTTCGGCCGTTGTACGCCGCGGCCTTCTTCAGGATCTGTTTATATTTCTGAGATGATGTATTGCAATTATTTATACTATTTACATTGTTCGGACTGTTGTCCTCATCTTTATTGTCATATTTACAACGTTTCGGCCGTTGTACGCCGCGGCCTTCTTCAGGATCTGTTTATATTTCTGAGATGATATATTGCAATTATTTATACTATTTACATTGTTCGGACTGTTGTCCTCATCTTTATTGTCATATTTACAACGTTTCGGCCGTTGTACGCCGCGGCCTTCTTCAGGATCTGTTTATATTTCTGAGATGATGTATTGCAATTATTTACACTATTTACATTGTTCGGACTATTGTCATTATCTTCATTAACGTATTCACGACGTTTCGGCCATTGGATACTCCGGCCTTCTTCAAGATCTGTATATATATTTGAGATGAGGTATCGCCGTTTATATACTTCAAGATATTCATAAGCAAATCAACTGATCTGATGTTTTGTAACAATTGCAGGGTCTAATAATGCTTTATTTAAACATAGTAAGAATTCTTAAATTTTAGAAGGCCGTATATACAGTGTGGGGGAAACAAAACTTCTTGGCGTGACTTTGCGAACGGAGATTTATGTGGGCTGAGGGCCAAGTAGGCTGATGCGGGACAGGCAAGTCCAGCAGAAGTAACTGCAATTAAAGTTCTGGTCTGGTATATCTGCTGAGGTTTCAGGGTTCTTCGGCCCGCGGCGTTTGTCCTTCAGGGTGGCTCTCCGAGAGTCCTCAAAGGTCGAGACGGCCTGGTGGACGGTGCGGCGCCAGGCTTGACGGTCAGCAGCAAGTGTCGACTACTGGCGATGGTCAAATGTGGCAGGTACCAAGGGTCTTCTTGAGGGAATCGTTATAACGCTTCTTTGGTGCCCTTCTCTCACGGTGGCCAGTGGAGAGTACGCCGTACAGGGCTGTCTTGGGCAGATGATGGTCCCCCATTCTGGAGATGTGCACTGCCCAGCCTAGCTGTGACTTCAGCAACATGGGTTCAATTCAGGTGACTTCCGCCTGTTGTCACCTACCCTGTCGATTTCCAACTAATGAATACACATACGTCTCAAATAATTAACTGTACACAGATGCATTATAACTAAATATGCATAGAAATGCACATGCACATGCTCCAAGTTAGCCAAAAGGCCAAGACCAACGTTGCATTTCCTAACTCCCATCGATCGTGGAAATAATCGATTTTTTCATGCTTCTACGGCAGTTTTCATGTAGTTTTCCGCCATTTTAAAAGCCAAAGTACCTAAGGTTTTGCCGGGCGAGTATAGCTATTTATATTTATAAGATTATATATATATATATATATATATATATATATATATATATATATATATGGGGAATAAAAAATACTTAAAAATCCATCAGGTTGTTATAATTTATTTCAAACCAAAATTACATAATAAATAAAGTAAGGGCTTTTCAGTGATCCTTACAACAAAATGGTACCAAGATGGCTAAACGTCTTATCTGAAAACCTGGCAAAAAAGCTCATTTAATTTCGTGGTCTTTTTAGATATTAAACATTTTGTGGGACTGACACTTATCCCATGCTATTACAAGCAGATATGATTTTTACATACGGCCGCGCGAATGGTAATGGACGTTAGGCCACACGGCTGTTTAAGATTGTGTTTCCAGGCAGCCGTGTCATCCAATCGTTGTTGCTGTTTATCGTCGCGTTGTTGAGATAGGTCCCCATGGCATCACAAAGTCTGTAACATTATTACCGCAAACTTTAAGAAAAATATTAAAAAAAAATAAGCTTGAATATTTGAGAAATTATGTTAGAAAAATATGCCGGCCTATCCATTTAAAATACGTAGGATTGAATATATATATATATATATATATATATATATATATATATATATATATATATATATATATGTGTGTGTGTGTGTGTGTGTGTGTGTGTGTGTGTGTGTGTGTGTGTGTGTGTGCGTGCGTGCGTGCGCGTAGGGAATACGGTAAATATATTATTTTCAGCCTTGTCTTAACAGTAAATATCTTAAACTTTTTCTCGTTTGGTTTTCCGGAATATTTTTTCCTTATTTCATTATAGATAATTTTTTCTTTCTTTCTTTCTTTCTTTCTTTCTTTCTTTCTTTCTTTATGGAAATCGTTGCCTACTTTCTTTTCAGGCTTTGTT
>OZ038519.1:7150074-7182574 GCA_964036315.1 Acanthosepion esculentum | reverse complement strand
GGGCACTCGTGCGTCCAGTGATGGCCGAAAACCACTAACAAGTTTGACGACTGTGTTATCTAGACTCTTATCATGATAGATTGCGTTGTTGCCCAGGGGAAATAACAAGAAGCAGGAAGTAGGCGAGACAATCGAATGAGTCGAAACTAATCGAGCAATCAAGTAACCATTTCGTTGAATTTGAACTTCTTTTTCTCTTATTTTCTTCTCCGTTTTCGCCATTGTTTTATTAAAGTTTCTCAGTTCAGTCTCTTTCATTGTTAGCCTCACTTCATATTTTCTCTCATTGTTCGCCAATACTTTGCTTTAATTCTTTTCTTTTTTAAATCTACTTTCTTTTATTCTCGTCTTTAAGGTTCTGTCATTTTTTCTCGGACTGCGTCATTTCCTCTTTGCAAATTTTGTCTGACTTTTCTTTTCTATAAGCCGTGGCTTTATATTATTGGTTTTACTACGACCTGATGTTTGTATCATTTTCATCAATTCTACCTTCAGTTGGTTAGCATCTTCGTCCGATATTATTTCTGGCCAAAAGGTTGCCTTCAATAATTCCAGACAATTTTTCTTCAGATGGGCGACATTCTTATCTTCCTTTGTTTCATTCGTTCATTCGTTTTTTCTTTCTAGTTAGTTGTAGTTTTGCCTTCTTTTTTTTATAGGTTTTCGTCTTTCATTTGTCCATCTTTTGTTCTTTCTTGCGTTTTTTCTTTCTTATATTTCTTGTTGTTTCTTTCTTTCTTTCTTTTTTCTTTCATTCTTTCTTTCTTTCTTCCTTTCTTTCTTTCTTTCTTTCTTTCTAGTTGTTCAACGATTCGCCTTCATTCTCTGCAGCTTTTCTTTCAGTTAGCCATTTTTCATTCTTTCTTTCTTGTTCTTTGTTTGTTTGTTTGTTTTTTCCTTTCTTTCTTTCTGGTTGGTTCGTTTTTGCAGCCTTTCTTGTTTCATTTGTCGATCTTTCGTTCTTCCTTTCTTTCTCCTTATTTCTTTCTTGTTCTTACTCTTATTCTTGTTCTTTCTTTTTTCTTCTTTCTTCTTTCTTCATTTCTTGTACTTTCATCTTCATTCTTTCATTTTTTCTTTCTTTCTTCTTTTTCTTTCTTTATTTCTTGTTCTTTCTGGTTTCTTTCTTTCCTTTTCATCTTTCTTTCTTTCTTTCTTTCATTCATTTTTTTGCTTTCCTTCTGTCTTTCTTGTACTTTCTTTCTTATTCTTTCTTTCATTCTTTCTTTTTTCTTTCTTTCTTGTTCTTTCTTTCTTTTTTCTTTCTTATTTTTTCTTTCATTTTTTCATTCTTTCTAGTTCATCCTTTCTTTCTTTCTTTCTTTCTTTCTTTCTTGTTGGCTCTTCATTTTGACTTCGTTTTTGCAGCATTACTTCTTTCACTTGGCCATCTTTCGTTCTTTCTGTCTTTCTTGTTGGTTCCACATATTGTCTTCGTTCTTTGAGGGCTTTCGTCTTTCATTTGGTCATCTTTCTTACTTTTTATTTAGCTTACCGCCATATTATACTGAATTCCAGGTTCTCGAACGATCACCGAAGTTAACCAATTTGGAGGCTGGTCAGTACCTGCATGGGTAACCTCTTGCGCATACTAGGTGCTGTTGGCTTGAATGAGCTGTTCCTGTAATACAGACTGATTGAAAAGTAACTCCCTATTTTATGTATGATGGACTCTCCCGTCTTGTAAAAATTTTAGTTAGATGAAAGCATCCACTATGCATAAAATTTGGAGGGGAATTCGAAGAATTGTGTTCTAATTCCAGCCGAGTTTTCGTTTCAGTTAAGCTAAGCGTAAATACAATTAAGAAAGTTATGAATCTATCCCTTACCCCTCCCTACTATGGGTTAATAAGTATAGCTGGTAACTCGTATTCGAGGATATCTATCTACTAGGGGGGAGGGTAGATAATGCCTATTGTAGACGCTTGCACAGGCGCATTTCAACACCCACACACCCACCACCGGTTTATACTGCAACTATGCTGAGCAGACCTTAGTTACAGTTTCTGGGAAACAGCGTGTTATCTAGCGTGTTCAACAATTTGAACAAGGCCAGCACGTTCAAGCCCTCGGTCACGATGACTTGTGACATCTTGCTAGCATAGCTATCGAGGCCCTCCAAGGGTTCTGTCTACCCATTTCATTCACAAGGCTTGGGTCAACCTGTGGTATGGTTTATAATAAGTCTCCTCCCTGACAAATAGTCCATGGTGAGATTCGAACCCGGGTCTCATGGTCAGAATGCGAACGTTCTAACCACTCAGTCACGCGCCAGTATTTAATTAGTTAATTAGTAGATTAGTATTAGTAAATTATAATCTCCGCAAAATTCCTACAATTTAAAAATATTTTCCGCATTTAAATAACCTGAAAAATCTTGATAAGCCGTAAAAGGTTAGATCAGACCAAGAATGGGCAATTGACTTCATATATGAACTGGTTTCAGCCTCAACAGAGTTTTAAATCGAATACCCCGCCTTTTGTGTGATGAATTATCATGTAACCTCCATCATGTAACCCCTATCCTACAAGCGAAACGTTCTATGTCTCTCGCTGCCCTTGTTGCGGACCCGATAGCGTTGCAGTGCCGGCCTACGAAAAGATAGCCTTGTGCCAGACACTACACACTACTACCGAATCCACAAACAAAGTAAAAATAAAAAAAAACATATATATATAAGACGTGTTCTTTTACTGTACAAACGTACGAAGTAAAAATAAGTAGACAGGCAGAACGACGAAAGGTAAAGGAACAAATACAAATTTTTTTTTGTGTTTAACAAGTAAAGTGTCTTCAGTGGAGACCTTCAGTAAATTACTGGAAATTTGAAATCAATGGAAAGGCCGTGACAAGTAGTCACAAAAGGTAGGTAAGGTTCCGCGGCAAAATTTAAATTCAAAATGGCTAAGGCGGGAAAAAGTTTCTCAGGAAGAAAGTTCAGAAAGTCAGTTTATAAAGAATAATAAACATACACAGCAAAGAAAAATACTCACTGCGAGATTTTGTAATTGTGAGTGTAATGTAATATTTTTTAAGGTAACTGGTTCGTAATAGAGATATTATGAGACGTTCTCGTTCTGGTGTTGTTGGCGGTTTCGAAAGTTCCCTGTTCATGGACGTTGGCAGGCTCGAAAAAGATGTTCGCATCAGGACGAAAAATTCGTCATCGAAAAAGGTAATGTGACGACAGTGTCGTACGTGTTAAGGTACAGCGACGAGCCATGAGGGACCAAGCAATGTTTGCTGTGAGATATCCCTGTCTGAATATATGGTTGACAGACGAGAGATAAGTGAGCCGACTGCCCGGTCCAGCGACCCGGCAGCGACTGATTTTGAAAAGCCAGTTTGTCCATGACGTCAGAGCAAAAAGGGCGCGAAAACATGAGCAGCAGGAGCAGCCTGTTACTCACTTTCGGCTACGAACAACGGTTTACTGCTATTACTAGCCGAAAGTGAAAGGAAGCGGGTGAAAACTCGCGCGTGCGTCAAATGTAAGTGGAAATAGCGCGATATGCCACACCCTATCGTCATAACTATGGCAGATGGTCGGGCGTTATCCCTTACAATTTTCTGCAGTCTGTCGCTAGAGCATCACTGTCGAAATGTTCTGCAAGTGAATGAACTGTGCATTCGATTAAACAAAAAGTTCTCTGCCATATATATCCAGAAAGACACTGCAGCAGGTTTGGTTACTTAGACGTTGCACCCTGCAGCGAATTCTCCTGATCTCTCACCCACAGACGATCACTTTTTCAAGCACCCTGGCAATATGTTAAGTCAAAAGACTTCCATTTGCAATAATGCAGAAAATACATGCAAACATTTTATTGCCACATCCAAGACGTTTCGGTCATTCTACTCTCGGGTTTTCTTCAGGATCTGTCTATATTTCTGAGATTAGCTGTTCTAATTATTTACACTATTTACTGTTTTTCTCCTCTTTTTTTGTCATATCCAAAACGTTTCGACCGTTGTACGGTCCGGTCTTTTTCAGGATCTCTATATTTTTTCTGAGATGATGTATTGTATCTATTTATATTTCTCGAACTGTTTTCCTCGTCTTTATTGCCATATTTACGACATTTCGGTCGTTGTACGCGCCGGCCTTCTTCAGGTGATATATGGTGGAATTACGAACCGAATCCTGTATACAATTCACGGGGGGTAAAAAGTTCTAGTTCCACGTGCCGTGCCACGTCTGGGTATCACAGTTTCAGTTAATTCGCTTTAGTAACTCAACTCTCCAAGTTTTTGTTCCCTCTGCTCTGCCCAGGTATTAAACTAAAAACTCAAGTCACTTTTTCGATTACGTCAACAAACGCTTTTATCCATCGGTTCATATTTTACCTGAAGAAGACCGGAATGTACAACGACCGAAACGCCATGAATATGGCAATAAAGATGAAGACAACAGTCCGAACTGTAAATAGTCTAAATAATTAAATACCTCATCTCAGAAATATAGACAGATCCTGAAGAAGGCCGAAATGTAAAACGGCCGAAACGTTAATGTGGCAATAAAGATGAGGACATCAGTTCGAGCAATGTAAATTATGTAAATAATTACAATATCTCATCTCAGAAATATAGACTTATCCTGAAGAAGGCCGAAGCGTACAACAGTCTGAATAATGTACATAGTATAAATAATTACAATAGCTTATCTCAGAAATATAGACAGATCCTGAAGACAACCCGAGAGTAGAACGACCGAAAAGTCTTGATTGTGGCAATAAATTTAATTTTTCTTGTGTTCGCATAATTCTTTTTTTTTTGAGGGGGGGATTTAAAGTATATAAAATTGTTCGAATCTTCTGTATGTCCGAACGCTTTCGGCTATTCTTTTAGCCATCAACAAGGATGTTTTTTATTTTTATTTATAACTGAATATATGGATTTTTTTATATAGTTATCTTGGGAACCTCGACGTGGTGTAATGGTTAACAAGCTTGTCTCAATAGAAACATTAAAAGTGAGTTTATTCCTCACTGGGCGCCCCATGTTTTCGGCCTTGTACCACATCTAAGCTGTGCTTAGAAAATAATTTGACACCTCGAGGCGGCGTAATGTTTAGCAAGTTTGTCACGCTAGAACACTTACGACAGAGTAGTGAGTTCAATACTCATACGGTGCTCCATAATTTCGGCCTTGTGCCACATTTAAATTACGCTTAGAAAATCGCTATCTTCGTCAATCCTTAATCACTGTTTTCATGTTCGTTTACTTTTCTCACACCTAAATAATTTTCCTTATATTCTTTAACTCTTAGTAACCACCTACCAACTAGTCTTAGTGGCTTTATTGCCATACTTGGGATGAAATGATTTAAAAATATACATTTTTCATGCATTTCGCTTGCACTTATTTTCTGGAATGATATATGAGGAATTTCTCTTGTTATATATCTTAAACGGTAAATTATTTTTTTCTGATTGTTTTGTTTTGTTTTTGTGGAGTGAGTAGCCCTAGTCAAATGGCAAATAATTAACAGCACTTTACAACAAACAGAATTGACAAAGTTTATAATAAACAATAACAAGAAAAAAAGAATAGGGCAAAAAAAATAATAATATAAGGCAAGCAAACAATATATGTAAAGCAAATTAACAGTATTAAGGCAAAGCAACTGTAAATAAGGCAAAAAGTTCACAAACTAAGAATTGGGTTTGAAACACAGATGAAAATTCGGACAAGCGAACGGAGCGTTTTGACTTCAAGACAAGACAGACCGGGACTGTGTTATATGAAGCCGAGAACTAACCTATTTTATTAGCTAGGAAGAGATCCCAGCGTGCATTTGTGTGAGGAGTGACAACTGTTTTGCAGTCTTTCTTACCAGATATTGGAATCAATAATTTAAAAAAATAATAATAATGACGGTATAGGTTTTTGACTGGTGCTACAGGTCAGCTCAATAATAGGTCATATATTGAAGTGAAAAAGACAGGGTTGATACTGTTATTTTTCCAGCAAACGATTAACGGGCGAGATCGCTAATTGTTCTCCCTACAAAGTCGTTCATGCGAGGAAAGCAAAAAGCCAAAGCTATGTAAAAATTTCCCGGTTAATTGTGTGTGGGTTTGTGTGTGTGTGTGATTGTGTGCGTGTGTGTATATATGTGTACGCTCGCCAATGAGAATGGAAGAGACAAAACACAAGGCCCGAAATAACAGTTCAACAGCTTTTATTTGTGGATGATTGGTTTTGGTTTGTTTTGGTTTTACGGCATATCAACCTCAATGGGTCATTTAATGCCGACAAAATTTTTATTGTTGGTAATATTTTTTAAAAATCTATTTCTGGTAATATTTCTTCTTCAATCCTTCCATTTATGGTAATAATTTTCTTTTAAACATGTAACGCTGGTAATATTTTTCTTTTTTTCAAAAAATGAATAGCTGATAATATATAGTTTTCTTTTTCTTTTTCCCAAAAATATATTGCTGGTAATATTTGGTTTTCAAAAATGCACTGCTGGCAACATTTGGTTTTCAAAAAGGTATTGATGGTAATAATTTTTTACAAATAATTTCTGGTATTAAAACCTATTTTTACACTTTCACAGCGTTTTGACCCCAGTTACACTTCCATTGAATAAGGTTTTGTTAAAAAACATATAACTGGTAATATTTTTCTTTTTTTAAACGTGCAGCTGGCAATATTCTTTTTCAAAAATGGTTAGCTGGTAATATCGTTTTTCAAAGACGCACTGCTGGCAACATTATTCCTTCGAAAACGTATAGCTGGTAATACTATTTTTCAAAAAACGTATAGCCGACAACCTTATTTTTTCAAAAACGGCCTTTCTATTGGACGTATTTTATCGTCATACCCAGCGCGCGGATGTAGTTTATCGCCATACCCAGGACGCGGATGTAGTTCACAATCATACCCATGAACGCGGATGTAGTTTATCGTCATACCCAGGACGTATTTGTGGATGAAAGAGAGCGCAAACTAGTGGCATTCTGCGGGGAAAAGAATCGGGTTTCCAAGTTAACAAATTTCTTCCTTTGAGTCGATGTTTCGTAGAGACAGATTTCTCCTGTTGTTCCCAAGAGACATGAGAAATCTGTGTCAAACTGCTAGGACTGATCTGTGTATTCTGCAGTAAGTTTTGTGAGTAGTTTCTTTGGATAGGTGTCTCTCGAAGAGAGATTTCTCCACTTATTCCCACGAGGAACGAGAAATCTGAAATCAAGCTATCAAGACCGGCCGCGTGACTTCTGCAACACATGTTGTGTGTACTCCTCTATCTTCCTTGAAGGTAGAGGCTGTTTTTCCATGTTGATTGCGTCCGTAGCTGCTACTGCTAAATCAAGCAAAGTAAGGAAGCCCCCATAATAGCCAAGTGAGATGGTTATTGCATTATACAGGATCTGATACTATAATTGTGGTGTTTTTTGAAACGTTTAAATGTCAGTTTGTACGGATTCCTTGACAAATAGCAGAATAATTCCCACTGCTTCAAACATACAGCACATCATGTGGACGCACTTCGTCCTGATATGTTTATATTATTTAATTCTGAAGTTGCAAACGGTGAGATATTTAAATTGCATTTCGGTAAAAAATAATTAAGATAGAATTAAATGTAACTCTGTTAAATGAATCAAAGAAACGCTGAAAATAATTTCTGGGAGGAAAAAAAAAACAAAACAACGAAGTCAAACATGAAAACTTGCAAGATCAAACGGAGATGTCACGAAGAACGTCACGTGTGGGCGGAAAACATTCTGAAGTAGGCGTGACGAAACGATGTCTCCGATCGAATGTATTGTGAAGAAAAAGCTAGCGCATGCGCAGACAGTGACGGCACTTAACGTTTCTTGAATGCTGAATTAATAATAATAATAATAATAATAATTAGGATGATTGAAGCAAATAGTCCGGACATAATTGTAGAAAACCGAAAAGAAAAAAAATGTTTATTAATTGATATGGCTTGCCCAGCGAATTGTAACATAGCAACCAAGGAATTAAAAAAACTATCTCAGTATAAAGACCTGGAAATCGAAATAGAAAAAAACAAGTGGTAAATGAAAACAAGAATAGTACCAGTCATAGTAGGTGCGCTTGGAATGATAAAAAAGGAACACAACAACACATTGATAAATCCCTGAAAATCTCAGCTTAAGCAAAATACAAAAAAATGTCTAGATAAGTACAGGCCATACACTAAGGGAAACTTAGTGCATGTAACTCTAGTGATGATATGAGAGTTAGAAAAACAAATCTTGAAATGTAGCCATAATAACACACCACTACCTGCCTTAGGAGCTCTCGCAGACTTGGTAGGAAGTGTGACCATAGCAGAAATCAAATAATAAGAAGAAGATATTGTTATTAAAGACCAAAAACAAAAAAAAGTGCCTCCTTATTGATATGGCAGTCCCTGCAGACTGCAATGTATCCTTGAAGATATTAAAAAAACTGTCAAAATACAAGGACATTGAAATAGAAATCTCAAAATTGTGGCACATGGGAACATCAACAATCCCTGTTGTAGTTGGAGCCCTTGGACTGGTTGGAAAAGATTCCAGTAGGCTGATTGAAGGGATCCCTGGATGTCCATGCCTCAAAGAGATGCAAAAAATTGTTCTGACAAGTACAGCCCACACTTTACGAAGGGCTTTATCTATGCAATTTTTTATTTTTATTTTTATTTTATTTCATTTTTTTTTTTGCAGTGGAAAGTGTCATGATGCCATTTCTAACCTTAGGTCCCTGGGCAGGACCCCGAAAGAAATGTGTAAACGGCAGATATCAAAGGAAATAATAATAATAATAATAATAATAAGAAGAAGAAGAAGAAGAAGAAGAACAATAATAATAATAATAATAAAAGCAAACACGTATCTTTGAAGAGACGTTTCCCCATGTCACTGTAGTTGTTTATCCGACTGTCGCTGACATTGCAACGGTTTCCTCGCCCGACATCGAAGTATTGAGAGCCATGAGCAGGAGTCAGTCTGGGGAGGTAGGTGGTCAGATGAAATGGGTGATATGGGCGCAGAAATTGTCTCACAGCGATGACTGGCTTCTCCTGCTTGTGTGGTATGATTCTGATGTTAGACATAAACTTTTCCATCAGCCAACCTCTTGACCCAGGCCTCCCTGTTGAGTCTGAGGGTCCCGTGGGAAGTTGAATGGATCACACTAAACACCTTCGTAATCACACTAAACATCGCCATTAGACTCATCAAACTCTTTCCAAATTTTATCCGACTGTCACTGACATTGCAACGGTTTCACGCTGGGGTTAAGATAGTGTATTCAAGAACACTGAATGAGTGGGAAAAAACAAAGAAAGGAACAATAAGTGAAAAGATATGACGGAAAAACTATATGGAATGACAAAAAAATCAGTATGGTGCTCTTTTTCTCACGGAAGGTGGCCAATTATACCTTATTATACTGTGTCACCCCCCCCCCAAAAAAAAACAGGTAAAGCGCATGTGCAAAATTTAAAAAAAAAAATATGGCGACAATTTATCCATCGCAACCTGTATTTATTTATTTCTGTAAAATTCCATAGAGATTTGTAGGTGTCCTGAGATATATAAGTTTTTTTCCTGCAAATTTCTCGGAACATGTTATTTAGTCGTAGCAGATCTTTGCAACTAGACGAATCTCTTCGACATCCCTTCTGCTAAAGGTCACGAATTTTGATAATTTTCATCGAGAAAAGAGTAAGTGTGGATCGTCAAGAAAGACATGATTAGTTTTTGTTTTTCGGATCATCAGGTTTACTCGATATGTAATACCTTCAGTGATTCATTCTGGAATTTCATTGGGTTTATTAATTAGAATTGAGAACAAATGCATGAGAAAACTCCTTGGCATTTTCTATCGGGAACAAAAAACAAACAATGTTTATGCGGAAAGGGTTGAATGTTTTTCTGGGATACCAGAAATGCCTTCTCGCCACAGGCAAACTGAGAAAAATGGTGTGGTTTGCATGACTGCCTGTGCAAGACAATCAGGCAAGGCACCGATGGACGTAGGAGAGGACGCCAACGCAAGAACTGGTTGGACAATGTGAAACAACGGACAGGTATGACTGTACCAGAATTGCTGATGGCTGCCGTTGATAGACCGTTGTGGAAAAGAGTTTGTGTGGCTTCTGTATTCGGATCCGCCCTTTGATTACAAAAGTCAAGGGGGTGATGAGGAGGATGATGATGATAATAATATCTATCTATCTATCTATCTATCTATCTATCTATCTATCTATCTATCTATCTATCTATCTCAGTCTGTTTAATATCTATCTGAATTTGTTCGTATCTATCTATCAATCTATCTTATATTATCTATCTATCATTACAAGGAACGACAGCCTGTGCAAGACCATCATGCAAGGCACTATTAAAGATGGACGTAGGAGAGGACGTCAACTCAAAAATTTGGTCGGACAATGTCAAACAACGGACAGGTATGACTGTACCAGAATTGCTGGTGACTGCCTTTGATAGACTGTTGTGGAACAGAGTTTGTGTGGCTTCTGTATTCGGATCCACCCCCTCTCCAGCATTACAAAGTCAAGAGGATGATGATGATGAGGAGGATGATGATGATGATGAGGAGGAGGATGATGATGATGATGATGATGATGATGATGGTGATGATGATGATGATGACTATTTGCACAAGATTTTTATGGATTGATGCCAGATAACAGAGCCAAAATTTGGGTACCTCGCCATTTCCTGGGGATTTCCATTTTGGGGATTTTGTTAAATCTTGCCTAATATTATATTCGTTTATATTTTTCCATTTTTGCACAGGTTTATCCTTCGTTCTTTCTTGTTCCCGTTTGATGCACTCTACATTTGCTTCCTTTGGGTTGCTGCAAAAATTCTCCCAAAATCTTTGCACTTCTACACCAGACGGTGCCTTTTTAACTTCTATAAATGCTTTTCGAAATGTCCTTGTAAATCTCCTTGTTGTCTGTTTGAACTTATCTTATTTTGTCCACAGGAAGTACAATTCTTTTCATATCCTTTTGTTCTCTTTTGTGTTTAATTGCAATTTCTGTTTAATTATTTCCTTGATTGGTGGAATTTCATTTCCTGCCTTAATTTTATATTTCCGCTTTGCCGTGTTGAAACATTTGAATTTCTTGACATCTCATCTATTATCGATAATTCCGATCTGATTTCTTCAATGTCTCGCTTAAGTTTTGCTCTCCAAGTCGAATATTTCGTCTTACATTAAATAACATCAGTAGCTCTTAAATATGTAGCGTTTATTACACTATTTACTTCCGTGAAGTTTTCTACTGGTTTTCTCGTTAATCATTTTTGCTCTGCAGCGTTTGCAAAATATGTTTATTGGACTTTGTCATATGAATCTTTGAAAGCCGGTTACTTTGCTGATTATTTGAATGAAGTGGTTTTTCACTTCCATGATTTCACCGCTGTTGTTTTCTGGCAATGTTTTTTAAAAGATCATTATTTCGTATCTCATTTATCATATTATCTGTTTTCAATCTTGCCTCATTTTTGTTTGATTATACTTTCGATTATATTTAGATTTATCTGATGTATTTCTGTATTTCAGACTTATTATTTCGCATGAACTCTCTGTTGACATAGGTAAGCATATTTGGGTCGAGATACGGTCTTATTTTAGATTCGACCATATCTCTCCATATTTGGTACGCTTGATCTGTAATGTTCATTTATGAATTTTCGAGTGCAGTTAAAAAAGAAACCCTGATTTGCTTAAACTCTTCTCCGTTCCATTTCGTTCGCTTTCTTTTTATGAATTAATTAGGCATTAAGTGTCCGGGTCAAATGTCGGAGTTAATCCGGTTTTGGTGACCGGGTATCTTAAACCTTATGGAAGATTTTGTTCCAGTGACCGTTTTTTCGGTCCCAGATTTGTATTTTTTTAGCTTTTTATCCTTAACCAGAAAGTGGTAATTTTATTCAAACTAGCACCTCTAGGACGACTGTCAACCGAAATTAGGAGCTCCTGTCCAGGAAACACAGCTATTCCCTTGCCGGATATCACCTAGATATTTCCAGGGCATTGGGAGTTTTACCAGCCAGATAACTAAGGTAAAAAATGGCATCAAGCCACTTTCAACTGAGCAATTTTAGGACACCCACATAAAACCCCCCTCCCAAAAGCTAAGATCACACATATTTTACTTAGATAAAGCCCTTCATGAGGTTTGAGCTGTACTTGTGAATACATACTTGTTGTATTTCTTAAGACCTAGGCTAACAGGAATTCCTTCAATGAATCTGTCGTAACCTTTTCCAATCAATGAGACAGATCCAATAGCAAATCTAAGTGTTGATATCTTCACATGCCATATTTTGAGATTTGATAGTTGTTTTTCTAGATCTTCTGCAGGGACTTCCGTATCAATAAGAAAGCAAATTCTATTTGTGTTGTCTTTGATTATTATGTCTGTGAGTATTGTAAAGTCTGATAAAATTGTCACTTGTCCTATCTAATTGTAATAGGGTCTGGGTGGTGTTCATACCAATTTCTTTCAGTTTCCTTCCCGTAAAAGTTGCATATTTCAATATTTATATTCAGTGGGGGCTAACAGTGTGCAAACTGATATATGACAGTCAGTTGTTTCTGGATATTTATCACAGAATCTGCATTTTGGGCTAACACAATTTTCCAATATATGTGCTTGGTAATTTCTACTTAGTAAGAATCAACGACTGATGGGTACGGAATAATAATAATAATAATAATAATAATAATAATAATAATAATAATAATAATAATATGTGTATGTGCCCAGATCCGAAGGAGGCAGAGGACTAGTTCAACTAGAACTATCCTACAAAAGTACAACAATTGGCCACCAAAGATACTTGGAAAATACAGAAGACTGGCTGATGGTATGTGTCAAGGAACATGAAAGTAGTAAGTGGCATTACTCTGTAGTAAAGGAAGCCGACAAATTCAAAAAGGAGCTTCAAATGGACACAGAAATTCAAATACATCACTGTACACCGGCTGAAGCTGCAAAAAACTTAAAAAAGAAAGCAAAGACAAATGCGACCGACCAGATAAAGAAACAATGGCAAAATAAACCGCTCCATGGCCAATACTCTGCCCGTACCAAACAAGCTGACGTAGACAAAAACCGCACCCATCAGTGGCTACGTAGTGCAGGGTTGAAAGGTGAAACTGAGGGTTTTATCATTGCTGCACAAGACCAATGCTTCTTAACTAGGAATTATCAAGCACATATACTAAAATACTGTGTTATCCCAAAATGCAGATTCTGTGACAAATATCCAGAAACCATTGATCATCTTATATCAGGTTGCACGATATTGGCACCCACTGAATATAAAACCCGGCATGACAGAGTGGGCCAATATCTGCACTGGAAAATTTGCAACTCCTATGGGAAGGAAACTGGAATAAATTGGTACGAACACCACCCTGATCCGGTTACAGAGATAGGACCTGTTACAATTCTATGGGACTACACAATACACACTGACAGAACAATCAAAGGCAACCGCCCAGACATTGTTATTAAAGACCACAAACAAAATAAGTGCCTCCTTATTGATATGGCAGTCCCTGCAGACTGCAATGTATCTTTGAAGATATTCGAAAAACTGTCAAAATACAAGGACCTTGAAATAGAAATCTCAAAAATGTGGCACATGGGAACATCAACAATTCCTGTTGTAGTTGGAGCCCTTGGACTGGTTGGAAAAGATTCCAGTAAGCTGATTGAAGGGATCCCTGGAAGTTCATGCCTCAAAGAGATACAAAAAATTGTTCTGACAAGTACAGCCCACACTTTACGAAGGGCTTTATCTATGTAATTATTTTTTTTTTGCAATGAAAAGTGTCATGATGCCATTACTAACCTTAGGTCCCTGGGCGGGACCCGAAAAGAAATGTGTAAACGCCAGATATCAAAGAAAATAATAATAAAAAATAATACTACTACTACTACTACTACTACTACTAATAATAATAATAATAATAATTATTATTATTATTATTTCTTTTGATTTCTGGTGTGTACTCATTTCTTTCCGGGTACCAACCAGAGACCTAAGGTCAGAAATGTCATCATGACATTTTCCACTGAGCAACTAAAAAAAAGACATATTTTACAAAGATAAAGCCCTTCGTAAGGTGTGGGCTCTACTCGTGAGAAAGTTTTTTTGTATTTCTTTAAAGCGTGGGTTACCAAGTATCCCTTCAATGAGTCTATTGGCATCTTTTCCAACCAGTCCGAGGGCTCCAACTACAACAGGGATTGTTGATCTTTACATGTGCCACATTTTTGAGATTTCGGTTTCAAGTACTGAACTCACACTCTGCGCCATGTGTCCTCGAGGAAACATGGCACAGTGGATAAAGGCGTTAGTTACGTCCAGTTACAGGACTTAAACAGTGTGAGTTCAATACCTGGTTAAGGCGGTGGAGAACTTGGAGAGGGGAATTAGCAAGAGACAACTGATAACTGACATCCATTAGACATGGCATGTGGAACTAGAACAGTCTACCCCAGCAAGCGAAATAAAGGGTTCAATTCGACATTCCAACCACCTGAAGAAGGTCGGAGAGTACAACGGCCGAAATGTTGTGATAAATATGGCAACAAAGATGAGGATGATATTCCAAACAATGTAAATAGTGAAAAATCTCAGCTTTCTCCTGCACCTCCAACCAATTTATTTCCTGCAAAAGATGGGGAGCAAAAGAGACGCCGAATATCTTGACCAGCCCGTCCGTCCAGAGGAAAGGTCCGGGAAGAGAAACTCCCTTCCACACATCCAAGCCAACAGACTTATCGCGATTGAACTTGGCCCCTGTCACCAACTTATACCCACTGATTTCTTTGTTAACTTCGTCAATCTCGGCTCTGCTCGACACAAGAACTGAATTCTCCTCAGCCTAGGCGGAATACCTGGCCGAGGTGGTAGCACCAAGTAGCGAGAACGCGAAGGCGGACAACATAGACGAGTGGAGCGAGACAATACGAAAGGCTCCGATCTTACCCCTTTCACTTCCACCAGCGCACCGGGGTGGGCATAAAGAAGTCGGGTCCAGGAGCGAAAGTACGGCTCAAAACTGGTCGTAAAAAATCTAAATTGATCAGCGCGGCTTCAATGCCCGACTTGCTCGATGATCAAGCGTACTATATGAAGGCTGTCCTGAATAGTCCTGCCCTTCACAGCACAAGTCTGTTCGGAGCCAATCAGACTAGAGAGGACAGCCTGCAAACGGACGGCGAAGATCTTGGCTAACCTATCCCATCCCCACCGTTCTTGTCCTTGCGAAGCAACTTGATTACACCTCTGCTTCAATCAGCTGTTGAAAATCAGTGCCAGCAATGAACGAAAACGGGCTAGTGTCTCAAGTACAATTCGTAGGGTAGACCATCTAAACCCGGAGATTTGTCCTGGCCAACCTGCTTCAACGATTCCCAGATTTCTGACTCTGTGATGGAACCCTCGCACCCAGTCGCATCAACTGCCTCGAGGCAGGGAAAGTCGGGTAAATAAGCGTCGAACGGAACTTTGTTCCGACCGGGTTCCGTAGTTAACAGATCCTGAAAGAACCACGAAAAGACTCACATATTCCCGCGTTTGTAGTCACTGTCCGATTATCCAGCAATGTCAACGAGATGCATTCCTCTGCTTACAATTCAGCGGCCATATTCGTTGCTACGGAAATCATTTTTTAACCTAGCCCTAACTACCAGAGTTTGATTCTTCTTGATAAGCAAAGAGGCCAACTCTGCCTTAGCTAAAGCTATTTCTCCAATATCACAGGATTTAACTGCTCGTTCGACTATTTTCTCACTTACCGCTAATTTATTTAGAATGAGTCGACGATTATATTCATCACCAAACGAGCTAATTCTAGATTTTAATTTATTCTACCACATTTTAATTCCCTCTGTATCATTAGTAGTAGCTGGTCCCGGAAATCTTGCCCACCAAATAATGATGAGTTCAATTTCCAATAGCCAGCCATCTTAACCTTAGGCTTATCTTAGGCTTACACGAACCCACATGAGCCTATGATCCGAATAAACTATATAAAGGAAACTTGGACACCCTAAGAGTCCTACATCGATTTTCCTAAGACTCGGTCGAGGTAGCAAGAACGCACCTCCGTAATGAGCCGCCGCCGCTATTGTCCAAGTCCAGACTACCGCCCGAGGTTGTTCATTACGGTACTTATCGACAAGATCAAATTTGTCGCTAAAGTTCCGAAATGTTTTCAGGTCTTGGTTGATAGTAACTGATCCTGGCCCTATACGGTCTATATCGGAGTCAAGGACTAAAAACTAAGCGACGAAATATCGCCAAAAACGGCTCGATCTGCCGAAAAAAACCCAGGCCGCTCACAATGGTCATTGGGTGCATAATCCCCAATGAGACGAAGAGCCTTATCCCTTATAGTAGCATCCGGCATGCAAATCCTTCCGGCTGGATCTGCGAAGACAAGAGCGCATGCCGCCTTCAAAGACTTGCTTACCAGCCAGGAGAATACTCTCGAACGACCATCAAAACATGCTGAATAGTGGGGAAACCCGCTAGACAGAATGCCCTCGTAATCACGAGTTGAAAAACGGGTCTCCGCGACAAACATTCACCCTGAGACACTGAAGGTCCCGAGAGAACCTCGCCCTGCGATAATCCGTCCTCATGGGCAGGGCATTAACACTACCTAACCCATTATCCGACCGATTAAGGTTACTCTTCTGTAAGGATACCCACGGCCTGTTCCACTAAACCTATTCCCTTCTCAGTATTGAAGGTACTATCATGAGACAAGCCACCAATGTCTGAGGGAAATGTTTTCAATGATCTATAAAGGGAATGGTAAACTAGAAGCGGGACCCTCCTAGAACAAAACTTTATTTTTTTGAATTTGCCTCTTTATAAAAGGATATTGGTGGAGCATTCACCCATGCATCCACCATGTCCGAAATCTGTTGTCCACCCTGAACAGATCTTACAACTGTTACGAATCTTTCTGCGTCGGGTAAATTTCTCGGGTCTTCCATTTAAAGTTTTGAAATTAATTAAAGAATTTCAGGTCGCCATTGAATAAAAGCCTTCTCTTCTTGAGCCTTCGTGACCCGGCACACGTCTTCGCCTGTCTCATAAATGGTTTCGATTTTTATTTCATTTTTTGATTCAGTAGACTTGAGTGATGGACTTCTTTTCGGTTTTCTTTGGTGAGCTGATGGGAGTTTGGAAAAAGGAATGATTAGGGCTATTGGTAGGAGTAGGTTGTTTCTTGTATGCTGATTTGGGAATAGGGTCCTTCTTTAAGTTGGTTATTTTAGGAGTGGAAGATAAGGATTTGACCACTGGAGGAGGAGCCATGATGTGTTTTTTTGCGGATTATGAAGAGGGTGCCGAGCAAGAAGGACCAACTCTTTTAGAAAGACGTTTCCCCTTTTGTTCCTTTATAGCTTCTGTAATTTCATTTTTTGTTGTCTCAGCTTATCGGCGTAGCTGGTAGGGGAATCGCCCTTAGAACTGTTAGAGGCAGTGGATCTGTCTGTGTCATTACTCGTAGCAACTTATGCGGAACGAAGCTTCCCTCTAGCTATGACAACGACCTCCCATTCCCCCTTTTTCTTCTCCGCAACCGCACAAGCGGCGGGCAAAGGCTTTTCGTAGAATGGGGGCCGTGTGACGGATCCAACTGGGAGTTTTACCACACCGGTCCCGGTCGCTGCCATACCCATTACATGTTAGACGGAAACGAAAGACACGTCCAGAGGGCGATTTGAGTCAGCGGTGGCCAGAACTCCAGAGGTCTTCTTCTCTGGGCAGGAAGAGGAGAGGTGACCAGTCTCTCTGCACTTCGAGCAAGCTGGTCTACGGCCGTCTATGATAATAGACATTTTCTGGCTCTCTACACCCAGACAGCTGGGGATGGAGACGAAGGCCTTTCCATCCATCATCAATTCGACGTTCCATCTCCTGGTCAGATCGTCAGAGGAAGTACTGAGTATTTTTTATCTATCGAAATTGGCAAAGATCGGTTGCCAAGTGCTCCTCGACGATTTTAGGAGGAACCTTATATACCGATACGAGACCCATAGCCAGCCCCGGTATTCAGAATGAGATATTTATTTATTAAGCTTGCGGCTTCAAAGTCGGCAGACGTGAGTAGCAGTACGTCCCACATGAACAAGCCTTTTCCTTTTATAACTCTCTGTGGTTTCACCTCCAGGGACCTGAACAATTTTATGACGGTGTCTTTGATGGAGGCGACAAATTTTCGCGAACGCTTGTCCACCAGAAAGACTGACACACCGGATATCTCAAGAGTCCATCCTCTGTAACAAGACGTGTTTAGCATTTGGCTATCTTGAGGAACTCCGTTATGTTCATTATACATTTTGGTGGGGACTTACACAAACATACTAACGAGAAGACAAAAACTAATATATAAAGGTATAAAAACGTCTCTTTTAAAATTAAAACAGAAAAAATATCAACGAAGCACAATATTACAAAGAACGAAACACCTAAATACATCAAGTCTTGCGAATTAAACACAAAATGGCCGACGTTACACGAAAAAAAAAGTTTTCTACGAAAATAAAAATTAGAAATAAATTAAAACATAAATGGAAAGACACGAAAAAAAAACACAGAAGGTACGCGAACTATTAATTCAGGATGACAAAACAGATAAACGAAGTAACACGTAAAATTCAAAAAGAATAAACATAAATTAAATAGCACTCGCTACTCGGTCAATGAATGACAAATATTTCCTTATAAGGAAACGGCTAATATAAACATTACTATTAGAGATGAGGAGAACAGATACTACACTTTGATCTCAATTTGAGGGCCAGGAAGGGAAGAAGAAAGTCACTCGAGTAGTAATAGGTGCTCGGTCAATGAATGACAAATATTTCCTTATAAGGAAACGGCTAATATAAACATTACTATTAGAGATGAGGAAAACAGATACTACACTTTGATCCCAGCCCGAGGGCCAGGAAGGGAAGAAGAACGTCACTCGAGTGACACTGGCTGCTCGCTCAATGAATTCCAAATGTTTCCTTACAAGGAAACGGCTAATATTACCATTACAGATGAGGGGAACAGATACTACACTTTGATCTCTGCCTGAGGGACAGGAAGGGAAGAAGAAAGTCACTCGAGTAGCACTAGCTGCTCGGTCAATGAATGCCGAATGTTTCCTTACAAGGAAACCGTTAATATTATCATTAGAGATGAGGAATAAAAATACTACACTTTGATCCAAACCTGATGCTCTCTCTGTGAAGAAACAGGTAATTCGACTAGCACTGGCTGCTCGGTCAATAATGTCGAATGTTTCCTTATAAGAAAACAGTTAATATTACCATTAGAGAGGAGAACAGATACTAGACTTTGATCCCACTTTGAGTCAGGAAGTGAAGAAATGTGTAACTCTGGCTGCTTGGTTAATGAATGCCTAAAGTTTCCTTATAAGGAAACGGCTAATATTAACATTAGAAATCAGAACAGATACTACGCTTTGATTCCAGCCCGTGGGCTCGGCAGTGAAGAAGACATTAAGTCGAGAAGCATTGGCTCCTCGGTCAATGAATACCGAATGTTTCCTTATAACGAAACCGTTAATATCAACATTAGCGATGAAGAATGCAGATACTACACTTTGATCTTAACCTGATGCTCTCTCAGTGACGAAAAACATAATCGGAGAAGCACTGGCTGCTCGGTCGATGAATGTCGAATATTTCCTTATAAGGAAACGGCTATTCTTACTTTTATAATCTCCATTTTTTCTTTTCTTCTCTTCATCTTTATTATTAAAAATATTAATATTCCAATATTCTAATTTTTAGTCTCTTTACCTAAACACTTCCTCTCTTTTTCCTGAAATTAATTTTCCCTCTCTTCCCATTACACTCACCCTCGACGCCATTAATATTATTAGTAGTAGTAGTTGCAGTAGTAGTAAATGTAGTATTACACGCGGCTCCGAGTGTTTTCGTCAAATGTTTACTTCCTATTTTTTTTCCATTAAATGACATTTCTCATTATTGTGGCGTTTAACCGATTTTCATTTTTTCTTTTTCGTATTCAGTTTTCTGTGATAATTATTTCGATTTGAATAAAATAATGAGAACATTAGTCGAATTTTAATTATCTCGTCAGATCGAAATTGTTTCTTGGTCTTTATTAAAATAGCAATACATATAATTATATATACAAAGCAGGAATCCTTCTCGAAAGACTTCGAACTGTAAAAAGCGGAAACGTACAATGGTAAGAATTGGAAGAACTGTGAGTTTGCAAAAACGCGTAAGTAGGAGAGATCTTTTATTTAACAAGATGAATCACGAGAGCCATTACCTATTAATTCACCCACACATTACGACACAAATATTCATAGGGTGTATGAAAAATACTTTCACAAATTTGAAGGCGTGTTCCACACAACAAAACAAGGACAAAAATCCATGTAAACATATGCGCGCCAATCTCTTCGTTTTTAACGGTAGATTTTATTGAATGGACAAATTCAAGCTAATCTTCTATTTTTAAAGATTGTATATTCAAATAAATATGCGAAAAATTATTTAAGGTTTTAGAATTTCAGCTTGCGTAACAACGAACAAACAATTCTCTCTGGTCAAAAAACTAAAAAAAAAACAGCTAATTAATTACCTAAGCTTATCGCCTTCCAATTTACAGACTTAGAGAGGCTTTGTCCGACTATATATTTGTCTCTTCGTTTGTTTGTTTATTTGTTTGTTTGTTTTCTTTTATCAATCACATTTAAAGTTTCTATTTCTGACACGAACTCCGTCCACACTGGGGTTGATAAGACAGGCAACTTAGATTTTCGTCTGCCGAAATATGCTTATTCCCCATATGAATTGAATTTGGATTTTATTGCGTATTAATTATATATATATATATATATATATATATATATATATATATATATATATATATATATATATATATATATATATATATATATATATATATATATATATATATATATATATATATATATATATATATATATATATATATATATATATAAAAAAAAAGACATTTTTATGTTTAACATTCTTTTTAAATGCTCTGTGTATAATAAACAGTATTAAATAACATTTACCGGCTTGAATGTCCGAGAAATTTTCATAGAAAATATTCGTCCTCGACAGGATTCGAACCTGTAACCTATACGGGACCGTCATATAGCCTGACGTGCCTTAACCGTTTCGGCCACTGAGGATCGTTGGTTGGCAAGGTCGAATTTACTGCTTATAAACTTCAATTTTCCATGAATCTCTCACGTACATTCATAACTGCTCTTGGCGTAGCAAATGTAAACAAATGACGTCACACATTATGAAATGGACAAAGTCCGACAATTATTTAAAGACATTATACGGAACCATCATATAGCCTGACGTGCCTTTTCATAATGTGTGACGTCATTTGTTTACATTTGATACGCCATGAGAAGTTATGAATGTACGTGAAAGATTCGTGGAAGATTGAACTTTATAAGCAGTAAATTCGACGTTGCCAACCGAACGATCCACTGTAGCCGAATCGGTTAAAAAGGCACGTCAGGCTATATGACGGTTCCGTATAGGATACAGGTTCGAATCCTGTCGGAGGACGAATATTCAGGCTGGTAAATGTTGTTTAATACTGTTTATTATAAACAGAGCATTTACTTAAATATTTGTATCTATAAAAAGAATGTTAAATATAAAAATGTTTTAAAATAATTGTCGGACATTGTCCATTTCATAATGTGATATATATATATATATATATATATATATATATATATATATATATATATATATATATATATATATATATATATATATATATATATATTTGTCTGCAATCTATCAGGCCCTTTGTATTTGCTCTGTTCAAATACCACATCACATCAAAGACGCGTGTTGTTGCTTTGGTATATTCCCAACGATAAGCCGTATTTTTTCCTAGTTACAGAGAACAAAATGAAATGTGAAAGGAATAAGCGTAGGTAGATATTCTGCGTCCTTGGATTCCTCAATAGGAAAAGAAAATCGCATCTGGGAACATCCATCAACGCATGCTTAAAGTTTATGGAAACAAATCTTCCTACGAGAACTGGTGGCGACATTGATGTATATATCAAATCGCATTCGGGCTGATCAAAGATAGATTACACGGACAATGTTTTCTACATCAGGACAACTTTTGTAACAGAAAAATTGCTCAATGCAAAGGTCTTATTAGTTTAATGGTGTAAATGTTTGCTGTGAACACTGCTACAATTCTCGTAATAAATTTTGTTCAGTGTGGGTTGGTTGGTTTTGTTATAGACGGCCTCGAGATTTTGAAAGAGTTGGTTATTATTTATCCCTGAAGATGATTTTAGAAAAGGTTGAAACTACTTGGGTTAAAAAAAAACTACGGTCGCCTTCCTTGATGAATTTCATCTCAACATCAAGAAATTGTTTAGGCAACTGGAAAGGATCTGTATAAAAATAAGTAGACACAATGACACAATAGGAAACATGTCTGAGTTAAGATATGCTACCTACATATATATATATATATATGTTGTGGTAGGATCCACCTAATCTGCATAGGTGACTACCAACTATATAAATAATGGTTGGTACCGGAAGACGAGGAAGAGGAATCACGAGATCCAACTAGAGACTCTGATCGACTGCGACTAGTCAACACATTCTCCAGGAACGTCTTCCCAGAAATATACAGAAATACTATATGTACTTATTGTGTACACTTTCTTGTTATAATACATTCTTGTTCTAAGTACATTTTGTGTTGCATTATTATTCCATGCATTAGGCGAGATTCAACAATGAGTCAAGACTCAACATATATATATATATATATATATATATATATATATATATATATATATATATATATATCTTCAAACATATATTGTTAATATATAATAACATTTTAAAACAATGTGTATATAGTAACACAGCATATTAACTGTCAGCATGCAATATTGATTCCTATGTCCACACACTGTATTTTTATCTATTTAATGGTATGATATATATATATATATATATATATATATATATATATATATATATATATATATATATATATATATATAAGATCATCCTAAGGAACCAGGCAGACCTACCTAGCTTTCACCTATATTCAATATATATGTCACAGAGAAGTGAGTCGGGGAACACACACACACACGTATATTCTTTTTTATTGAAATTGGAGTGGATCTGAATAGCGAAATTAGATCAGAGCTTTTTTATTTACTGATGGGAAATCTGATCTAGGGCAAGAGTTGTACCCATTTGGAATTTAGGTCATTAGAAAACAATGGAGAGGGTCGAAATAATTTTTATCGGTGAAAATTATAAATCGAATTTAGTAAGCTATGAGGAACTTTGGAATTCACACGATTTTGGTTGAAAGTATCCAGAACCCGTGATAATCGCGTGCGAAGTAGTAGGGCCAAGGATCGATTATGATCATCCAGGTTTATCTATATAAACGCGTAGTTATGCTGAAAAAGGGGTAGATTTTGGCTCGTCTGTCTTCGAGTGCAGTCGAGCTGGGTGGAGACATGTCGGAGATTGAAAGTGAGCAGAGTTGAATTGAAGGCTCGAAGAAGTACGAAATGACGTCAAAGGTCGGAACAAAACGCCCGCTAACATGTGCTGTTGATATAAGTACGAATAAGCGAATTACTCCTCCAACATCTAAGACCACTACTGCTACGATTATTACTACCACTGGGAACGGAAACGTCGAACAAGCCAGCCCTCTCCTTTAACGAAATTATAAGAAATATTTTCTTTTCTTTTGTTGATCATCGTTCATATACGAGAGACTGGAGATATTTCTTGGAGAGGAAGTAGAGAGAATTTGGCCCGAGTAAGACGAATTCTCTCCATCTCCTTGTAGACGGAAGAAGCAGACGGAAGAGAGAGACAGTGGAGAGTCGAGTTGGAGACTCGAGGGTGAGATGAAGTGACGTCAGAGAGTGGAACGAAGCATCCGCGAACATGTGCTGTTTATATAAGTACCGCTGCTCCGGCTACCACGAAGATTACTACTACTGTTACTATTGCCGAGGTGGAACGCAACTATACACTTTAAGCCGCGTACAGAAATCTTTATCTATCCATCGCAAGAATCGTATATCCTTCTGAGACGATTTCACAACAAGTTAATCATAACCCACTCTGTGTCTAGAAACCAGTGTATGAGTTTTTACGTCAATTATTTTCTTTTCTGTAACCCGTTTCTTTTCTATACTATTCTTTTCTGATATATAAAAAACATTAACAATTCAACAATTGAATAGTTGTTTGTCCGGCTTTCTGCAGATATATATATTTTTGGTGCATTCTAAACATCTTATCACAGACTCTGCAGCCATGTCTACATCTTCAGTCGACCGTGAATGGATGAACATCACTTCTGCTTTCTGGATCAAACAAAACACAACGTGGACAGGAAGCAGAATTAAACCAGTGGACCGGTCGAATGATCTACTGATGCTCAGGGGACCTACGGCCACTCCCTTAAGTTAGATTAAGACCGAGTAGACACCTCAACCCAGAGAGTAAGACGTCGGAGGTTGAGGGGCTAGGCCGAAAGTGTTATATATATATATATATATATGTGTGTGTGTGTGTGTGTGTGTGTGTGCGTGTGTGTGTGTGTTGGAAAATACTTTGATACCACAGAATGAATAGATAGATTTGAATAAACATAATTTTATACTTATTTTTATTTGTTTTTGTTCGTACCTAGGCAACCTTTCGACCACGGCTTCGTCAGGGACCGCGCATTAGCACAACTGAAGTAATTGTAACAAAAACATTGTTCAATGAAAAGGTGTTATTGGTTACACGATGTAAATATTTACTATGAACATTGCTACAATACTCGTAATAAAGTTTGTTCAGTGGTGGTTGGTTGCTTTTGAAAAGCGGGCCGCCAGAATTTGAAGTTTAGGCTTATTTTTTTCATAATATAATGTATTGGTGTAGTCAACAAATATCTCTCTGTATATTGAAGATGGACTGGTATTATATTCTTTATAATTATATAAATCGTTTTTTTTTTTAAACTGGGACTTTATTAAATAAACTTTGAACATCAAGTGAGGCTAGGCTTCCATTGTTAGGTTTTTGTGTTTTGAAGATTTCGATTGGTTCATCAGTTGATTTAATTTTGTATTTATCAGCTATGTACAGAGTAATGATTTCTGTTTAATTGATAATCCGGAGGGGAGATTTGGAATTTGATGGAACAGAGACGGAAGTTAGGCTTGTAGAAGGAAATTACTGGAAAGTAATTGAAACTCACCTGAAGCGAGCTGAATGTGTAATGCCCCTCATGCTTCTCTACGGCATATGAATTCACTGAATCTCTTTTGATATATTCCTCTCGAATTTATATTTGAATTGGGGTCACCAGGAGAGAATGTGCACCGTTTCGGGGCCTTCCTCTCAAAGGTTTCACATGCACACCGGAACCCCTCACTGATGTGAGGCCCCATTATAACGATATACAAGTGAGTTGTAGATAAACTAGTCTAACGGTGAAATTTGATTTACGAAAAATTCCGAAAAACGGCAAACCTCGCGTTCTGAGAATGCAACGTGAACCTCATTACGCATTCACGATCAGTCATGTCATGCCGTCATGTTCGCTGAAACACTCCACGGAATATTTCTTTTTTTCCATATCCACATAGAACTATTTTCAGTTATTTCTATTAGGCGTTTTATACTTTTGGACTTATTACGCCCTTTGATTCCAATTATAGTTCCATACATGTATCCTGGTTTATAATGAGCAATTACTTTGGGAAGTTTTAAGTTGTCTTGTTCTGCTTTCTTGGCTGTGATCAGTTTATTCATTTTTAATTTGAGTTGGTTAGCAGGATTTTTTTTCACTTTAAAAAGAAAGAAAATTGGTATGATCGTCAAGTATTTTCTATAATTTGGAATTCTAATCAGAATTAATTAATAAAACAAAGATGTTGGTTTTATCCTGGCCCTTCGTCTCGAAAAGGACCTACAATCGGTTGTGAACTGGGGCAGGAATTGGCTGCTTAACTTTAACGCCTCAAAAACTAAACTGCTCGCTATTAATCACCACAGAGATCCTTCCCTGCGCCCCATTAAAATGTCTGACGCTCAACTTCTCGAGAGCACCTCTCCGCGGCTGCTCGGTCTCATGCAGATGGCTGACCTGAGATGGAACAAATACATTGAGTCAATTGCTTCGTCCACCGCAAGGAAAGTTAGTTCCCTGTGCCGCGCCAGGAAATGTTTCTCTCCGTCGTCGATCCTTCATATCTGTAAATCAACCATTCGACCTTGCATGGAGTATTGATGCCATATATGGTCTGGAGACCCTTCTGTTTGCCTCGGGGTTCTTGATAGGATTCAGGGACGGATATGCAATGTAATTGGCCCTGATCTGGCATCTCGTCTGCAGTTGCTCTCCCACAGACGTGCCGTCGCCTCTCTCTGTCTTTTTTACAATTACTTTCATGGTAATTGCTCCGATGAGCTGCTTTCGCTGGTTCCCAGACTTCGTGAATTCAAGCGTCCTACGAGGCTGGCATCCCGCTCTCACACTCTCACTGTTGAAACTGTTAAATGTAGCCGTCTCTTCTACTCCAATAGCTTCATATCTCACACCTCTCACCTGTGGAACTCCCTTCCCTATTCCTGTTTCCCTGATAGCTTTAACCTCCAACTATTCAAATGTAATGTCAATCGACATCTCCAGTTGTCTTGATCTATCCACTATCCTTCTCCACATCCTTTCCTCTAACACTCCTATCTGCTCTCGCTCCAAATCTTCTGTAACCCCTTGCCTTGATCGATCCACTATCCTTCTCCTCACCCTTTCCTCTATCACTCCTATCTGCTCTCGCTAGAAATATTCTGTAACCCCTTCCCTTGATCTATCCACTATCCTTCTCCACATCCTTTCCTCTAACACTCCTATCTGCTCTCGCTCCAAATATTCTGTAACCCCCTTCCCTTGATCTATCCACTATCCTTCTCCACATCCTTTTCTCTATCACTCCTATCTGCTCTCGCTCCAATATTCTGTAACCCCTTCCCTTGATCTATCCACTATCCTTCTCCACATTCTTTCCTCTATCACTCCTATCTGTTCTTGCTACAAATCTCTTCGGTAACCCCTTGCCTTGATCTATCCACTATCCTTCTCCACATCCTTTCCTCTATCACTCCTATCTTCTCTCGCTGCAAATCCTCTGTAACCCCTTGCGTTCTAGTGGCTTCCCGCCTTGCTTGGGGTGAAACGCTTAAAAAAAAAATGCTTTTCTAAATAATTATCTGAGTTTGGTTACATATTCTTTGGCAGTGATTTTGAATTTTTTTCTAAGGACCATTTTTACTTTGTCGTTCTTGTCTTATTTTAAGCAGATGAAGAACTTCTGGACAAAGCTTTACCAGTTAGTCATCTTTAAGTTTCTATATGTTTTGATATAACATTTCACTTTCGGTTTTGTTTTCATCTGTTGTATTGCTTGTAAAGATGACATGTCTAAGTTTGGGCAATTCCATTTTTGTGTTCTGTTAATTCGTACATTTTGTTTACTTGATAAATCGGTGTGTGTATTTGCGATATGATTAGATGAAGAAGGCAGTTAGTTTTATGTATTTTTAAAAAATCTCACCCTGGTTTGTAGTTGTTAATTATTTGGGAAGGATTTAAGTTACTTTTTCTGCGTTGTGGGTTGTGGCCAGTTTGTTGATTTTAAATTTCAGTTGGCTAATAGGATTTTTGGTGACTTTTTAAAATTGTGTGTGATTGACAAATATTTGTTGTAATTTTTAATTATAATCAGGTTTGTTTAATACAACCAGTACATTGGTTTTATCTTCTTTTTTACTTTAAAAGAATTAAATAAGTAGCATTACTTAGCTCCATGGCAGCCATTTATTTTGTTAGGAGTTTAGATGTGTTTTTTTTAAGAATTGAACCCATGGAAACGTCAGTACATTGTCTATAGATGTTATTTTGTTGGTTATGGAAAGGAACCTGAGTGGTAGAAGTCAAAATAATCCGCGTAAGATTTAATTTTTAGTCGAGGAAGAGATAGATTTTTGTTAAGATTAAAGAACTATCTGACTATGGTTATGCCGTTCTTTGCCAGTAATTTTTATTTGTTTTGTTAGGAGCTATTTTTAAGCGTTTCACCCCATGCAAGGCGGGAAGCCACAAGCATGCAGTGGGTTTCAAGGGGTTACAGACGATTTGGAGCGAGAGCAAATAGGAGTGATAGAGGAAAAGGATGAAGAGGAGGATAGGGGATAGATCTGGGCATCCGGAGACGTCGATTGACATTACATTTGAATAGTTGGAGATTATAGCTATCAAGGAAACAGGAAAAGTGGAGGGAGTTCCACAGGCAGGAGGTGCGAGACATGAAGATATTAGAGTAGAAGAGACGGCTATATTTAACAGTTTCGACAGTGAAAGGGTGTGAGCGAGATGTCAACCTAATAGAACGTTTAAATTCACGAAGTCTGGGAACCAGCGAAAGCAGCTCATCGGAGCAGTTACCATGAAGGTATTTGTAAAAAAGAGAGAGGGAGGCGACGTCACGTCTGTGAGAGAACGACTGCAGACGAGATGCCAGATCAGGGCCAATTACATGGCATATCCGTCTCTTAGACGAGTTTTTTTTTCTTTTTTTTTCAAGGTTGAATTTAATTGCTTCAATTTTGAGTCTGTCACGAATTTCTGATTTTGTTTTTATTCGATGTTCTTTAATTTTTCGTATGTTTTAATATAACATTTCGATTTAAGTTTTTTGTTTTTTTAATCCAATCTATTGTATTGACTGTAAAGATGACAGTTGGGTCCAAGGTTGAGTAATTCTTTTTTGTATTCTGTCAATTCGTAATTAGAGATTTTGACGAATATATCTTTATTATTTGGAAGATGAATAGCTCCTTAAGATACTGTATTAGTTTTTTTAAATATTCAGATGATGTTGAATTTCAGAATTACTAGCAAGATCTGCGAGACTATATAGGATTTCTTAAGTGGTTGACAGTTCTAATCTGTTGAATATATCTTGTGCTCTTTCACTAAGAGATTTTACATTGCCAAGTGTTGGGATTATAATAAGCTTCTAGATCATGTAGTATAAATATGTATATCTAAGCAGTATATATTAATTCAAGTATGTTTGGCTGAATAATCTAGACATATTATATCCATTTGTTTTTATTCTAACTCTATGAAATAGTAATAATAAAAAATAAAATAAAGTTACCTTCCTTATACACGTTCTTAGCGTTCATTTTTTTAAATGACTTTTATAGTCGAGAGCGCGTTTCCTGCACATTTACAAAAAAATCACAACCATCAGTTAAATTAATTTTTTTATTCACCTCTGAAGATGGTCTTGGATCAGATTGAATGTACTTGTCAAAATTTAAAAAAAACTGACAAAAACTACACTGACTTTCTTAATCAGTTTAAAAACAGCACTAAAAAATTGATCCATGAATTTGAGAAAATTAAAATAAAATAAATATGCATAATATATCTAGATTATTCAATCAAACAAACACGCGCGCGCGCGAACATACGAACGCACACACACACACACACACTACATATATATACTGCGTATATTCTTCATGTTTTTATTAAGACAAGTCTCATTAAATAATGAAACAAGTTTTGTCTACTTATTTATTTTTTCATGTAGTATAAATATGTATATTTAAGTAGTATACCTTCATTGATGTATGCTTGGTTCAATAATCAAGACAAACTATGTCTATAAATATTTTATTGTATGTTTTGATATAACATTTCGATTTCAGTCATTTTATCCAATCTATTGTGTTGTTTGTATATATATATATATATATATATATATATATATATATATATATATATATATATATATATATGCTTGTGTGTGTGTTTTGATTAAAGGCGACAGACAAAGTACTGCAATTAAGCTTTTCATTTAATTTTTCTTGTGCTCGGACAAATGTTTTCATTTCCCCAAAACAGAGTGTACAGAAAATGTCCAAATATTATGTAATTCCGAGCGCTTTCGGCTAAACTTTTAGCCATTATCAAGGATGATTTTATTCTTGGTTTTTAATTGAGTGTATGGGTTGTGTGTATGTATCTAGAGTTATAGGAATGTTTTATTTTCAAAACACAGCACATTGTCACCGTATTTTTAGTTAACATTATTGACTGCTGGTTTTTTTCTATTTTATTATTAAGACTTACATTATTTTTAATCCTTTTTACATGTGGGTGAGGTTATTATGTTTGCTTTTTCTACTAGCATGTTTCGGATGAAGTCTATTAAGTTTGTGTGGGTGTTTAAATGAGTTCTGATGGAGCTATAGTCGGATAGGTGGATAGGTGCAATGCAGTAATTTGTTTGACATGACATTGCTTCAATTGCAGGAGAAATGCTGTGTTATTCAAACCGGCTTTTTTATGATGACATGTTATGGTTTCAAAAATAACAAAGGCATCCATAAAACCAACTTGACGGCTTTTACACTGGAGATATATTTCTGTAGTTTTGCTAAGTCTGCATATCCGATTTTGTTTCAATAAACTATGATAAACATTGTGTCTTTTTCTTGAAGAGTAGCCATTTTTAGGGTTTATTTAACAGTAGTTATTTAAAAAAAATCTATTATGTAAATTTTTGTAACTTTGTATAATATTTATGCATTACACCCTAATCTTTATTCGGTAAAAATTTCATTGCTAATCATGCATTACTTTTTAAGTAATACACATATTTATGTCTTTGTTGTTTCCGTTCCTTATATTATGGCCGCTATTATATATATATATATATATATATATATATATATATATATATATATATATATATATATATATATATATATATGAAGAAATATAGTCTTAAAGTGTGCTATATTTATGGGATAAAGTGCTCAATATCAGAGATAGAGCGTGTGTAAATATAAAAGTGGACATGGAAGTCAGCACTTAGAGGCGACAGTCTGTTTCATGCTAGTGCAATCGTCAGGCGACTATATATATATATATATATATATATATATATATATATATATATATATATATATATATAAATGCGTGTAGACTGTCTAGCTACGACTTAAACTATTTATTCCAAAAGGAAATGAACGGAAAAATATGTGGAAAATATTACAAAACGTGGAGTAGTTTTTGACGTTTCTTTTAAACTAATTCAATGCACGTCTCTATGGCCACCATTAGTTGCTTGAAGCGCATGAAAACGGTCCTCAATTTCTTGCCATGCTCGTTGTACCACAGCCTCATCAATGGTGGCAATGGCATCAGTGATCTTTTGCTTTAGATCAGTAATGTCCCGTATCTTTGTTCGATGCAAGATATCTTTAACGTAACCCCATAGAAAGATGTCCAAGGGCGTGATATCTGGTGAACGAGGGCGCCAAGGAATTGGACCATTCCGGTCTTGAAGTGTTAGGGGTTCAGTTAACAGTACCTTAACAGGATACCTGAAATACACAAATGCAATGTGATTAAAAACTTTGGTAACTACTGAGTGAATACAATAAACCTGATTAAGATATCTCATCAATTGCCTTTGTAATATATTTTGTAAATTGTAAAGAGATTTTAGGGACACCCTGTACGCTCTCAGCTCGTCCATTTGTCATGGTTGACTCTGTGAGTTAAGAGATGCTTTCAAAGCCGTTTGTGCATCATGCAAGTTGACCCAGTGAACTGAAGTAAATAACTTTCTTTTAACGAAAGATCGATGCAGTAACTCGGTTGATATTGCATTGCATCAATTGCAGAAGAAATGCGGTTTTATTCTAATTGGATCTACTACGATTACATGATTTCAAAAACACATTATCATAAGATCATAGGACGTTTATATAGATATAAAGCCGGCAGAAGGGATTACCTCCTATGCATGGAGGAAAAAACTAGTCATAGCTACATTTAGTAAGCCCGGTATGTGACTTAGCCAGAGATCAGAAATCCTTAACGGGTGATAATTTAGTTACTGGAATAAAAGAATAGATTTTATTTAAATATTTCAAATTTCTTAGCGTCAAAATTTTTTACTGTTAATTTTTACCAATAAATATGTCGCTTTGTACTATCCTTTTTAGCCAGTTCGCCCTAAGGAGCCGTTAAGTGTTAACTTGGTAGGTAGTTTCTGGCTCACAAGGATTATATATATATATATTATCGTTGCTTGGAAATCATCCATGTAAACAAATAATACTATCATCAATTTCTTGTTCGTGTATTGCATAAATATATTGTGTAATTGTCATCTTTGATAATGGCTTATGTAAGCCGAAAGCTCAGATTGGATTAAATAAAAAAAAGTATGTATCAATATTGTGATTTTCTTTCATTATTTAATGATAATGTTATTAAGCTTATCAGACTATATGAAAAAAAC
>OZ038519.1:7132574-7147574 GCA_964036315.1 Acanthosepion esculentum | reverse complement strand
TGATTTCAACTACGGTCTCTAGACGTCTTCGGAATCTTCTGCATCTTTTTGGGACGGTCTCGTTGCTTAAATTGGTGAATGCTGCAATAATCCTTGCCTTCAGGACATCTTTGGTGTTACAAGGAGATTTGTTGGTTTCTCGCCAAACTAAGCCCCACATATCGGTGCAGAATTAATTAAAAATCTCGGCACAATAGTAGGGGCCTTTGTCACTGATGTCTAGATCTTCATATTAAGGACAACTAATTTATTTTCAAGTTTACTAGAAATATTTTTAAGAGTAGGATTATGAATTTTGTGTGGCTTTTAATAAAAGTGTTCCAGCTGGTGCCGGGTTTTAGGGTTTTTTTCGTTTTTATCTGTGTATCTATCTCAGTTTACTCTTTATCTATCTATCTATCTATCTCTCTATCTATCTATCTATATATATATATATATATATATATATATATATATATATATATATATATATATCGCACCACTTATTAACTATCTATCTAAAACTGTTCATAAACTATCTATCTATTTAACAGTCTGTTATCTATCTATATATTTATACATAAGTCTGTTTATATTTAAGTGCCTTTATATCTATCTATCTATCTATCTCGGTCTGTTCATCTATATATATTAATATCAATCTCTTTATTAATCACTCTCTATCTAACAGTCTGTTATCTATCTATAAATGTAGTTATACATAAATCAGTTTATATTTAAGTTTGTTCATATCTATCTATCTATCTATCTATCTATCTATCTATCTATCTATCTATTTATCTATCTATTTACCTATCTATCTATCTATCTATCTATCTATCTATCTATCTATCTCAGTCTATACATATCTATCTATCTATCTCTGTCTATACATATCTGTCTATCTATCTATCTCAGTTTGTTCATATCTATCTATCTATCTATCTATCTCAGTCTATACATTATCTATCTCAGTCTGTTCATATCTATCTATCTATCTATCTATCTATCTATCTATCTATCTATCTATCTATCTATCTATCTATAGCAGTCTGTTCGTTTATCTATCTATAAATAAATATAAGTTTATATATAAATTTGTTCATATCTATCTATATATCTGTTCACGATCTATCTATCTATCTATCTATCTATGTCTATTCATATCTATCTGAATGTTAATATTTTTGTGAAGAATTAATTAAAAATCCCGGATGGCATTTAATATTTTCTCTTTTCTTTCTTTCACTTGTCAGAAGCGAGAGAAACAGGATATCTACGTAAGTCTTCTAGAATCCGCGTCATGGTTAAGCGTCTTTGCACAACGGATGCCAAGACTGAAACACAGCATTGATGTTTCAACAAATGCATCGCTCAGTTGTCAAAATTCTACTTAGAACCTTTTCCTCTGATGTCTTTCTTGCGGTAATCAATTCTCTCTGCTGATGACACATCTATTTACTTCCGTCTTCATGGTAATTCGGACCGGTTCCATGAAGAAAAATTGCCAGCTGATTTAAAGAAAATGTCGTACAACCTGTTGTTTGCTGGGGCAAGTAATGGCTTGTTAAGTTTTACTTAGAATGTTTTCAGCTGATATGAATTAGAAAATTTATATTGAATCAAGTGCTAGGTCTGCTGCAAGTAAAGTTCGTTTACTGTTCCGTGCTAGACATTCTTTCTCGCCAGAATCTATTTTACATATCTATAAGTCTGCCATTCGTACATGATTTGAATATTGATGCAGCATATGGTCTGGTGCCCCTGATATTTATCGTAAGCTCATTATAAGACCCAAAGAAGAATCAGCAATATTACTGGTCCTGACGGATCGGCTTGAGTCACTTTCGCACCGCCGTAGACTTGCCTCTGTTGTGGACCCAGAATAGGTCCGAAAGAAAACTCGAACTCAGTAATTTAGTGAAAACATATTATTAAACAAAATAACGGATACAAAAGTGTTGCACGTCCGATTGACGGCAAAGTACAGTAGTCAACTCGTCAACTGTAGACAGCAATATTTACTGCCCCCCAACGAGGGATAGATGTGGCACAAGGCCAAGTTTAACGTGGGTTTTTCCGAAACCAGTAGGCTCGGCCAAAAAAAAAATGCCCGTAGAAACTGTAAACACAGAATCGGGTTGGTCAACCTCCCCGAACGAGACTCTGCCCTTCGGCGGATCCTCGTCCGGGTTCCTCTCCGCTCAGAGGCAGAGAGTTCGACCGTCTTGCTGGAACAAGTCGCAGCAAGGCTGTCAACTGTAGACAACAATATTTACTGTCCCCACCCACGAGGGAAAGATGTGGCACAAGGCCTAGTTTAACGTGGGTATTCCCGAGCCTGTAGGCTCGGCCAAAAAATGCCAGTAGAAACTGTAAAAATAGAATCGGGTTGATCAACCTCCCTAACGAGACTCTGCCCTTTGGCGGAGCTTCGTCCGGGTTCCTCTCCGCTCGGAGGCAGAGAGTTCGACCGTCTTGCTGGAACAAGTCGCAGCAAGGCTGTCAACTGTAGACAACTCTCCTGAGAGGCATAATCTCCCCGTATATATAGTAATAGAACTAGTCTATTTAGTCCATAAAGGTAGGTCCCATAAGTGCCTCCATGTGACTTTTTTTATATAAATACTTTCATGGTAATTGTTCGGATGAGCTATTCGCTATGGTGCCTGTATTTATAGAATTTAAGCGCAGTACTAGATTAGTAAGAAACTCTCGTCATTTTAGATTTGAGCTGGCTAGATGTAACTGTAAGTTCTAGGCTAACAGTTTCTTTTCTCCAAATTCTAACTTGTGGAACTCTCTTCCGGCTCCTTGTTAAACAGTTAACTTTGATCCTCAAAAATTTAAATGCAATGTCAATTGCTATCTGCTGTCCTCCTGATTACTCTTCTATTGTTCTGATTCCTCGTCAATGTTTATTTCATAATCAGTAACTCTCTGTGCCGTAGTGGCTTTACTGCCTTGCTTGGCATGAACTCGATTATATATATATATATATATATATATATATATATATATATAGCATAATGAGAAGCCATATATATATATATATATAGCATAATGAGAAGCCACGTATAAACTATACATACGTCAAAACAATCCTTATTCCCCCATAGCTGAACACTTTAATCAACCAGAACACTCATTAGACAACTGTAAATGTTTATTGATAGATTCCGATTTTAGTTCCACATACACACGCAGAAAAAAAAAAAAATACTGGATTTTAAAATTAGACACATATAATCTAGGGTTAAACAAAGACTTGGGAATTTTAAATCTGTATAAATATTTCAATAGTTAAAAAATTTCTTTAGATATAGTTAAAAAAATCCTTTTTAAACAACATCTAAAAGATTATCGTTAGATTTACGTTAGAAATATTGAAACACAGTTGTATTCCACATCACGTGACGTCCGCGTCTCGCGACGGACGCTACTTGAAAACAAACTTCGGAATACAGTTATTTAAATAATTTCTGACGAAAGATCGGGGCATATCTGAAATACCAAATATATATATATATATATATATATATATATATATATATATATATATATAAAATATATGTCAGCTTACCCTGAAGATCCGTTTAGGTGAAACCTAGGTAGGTTGTACCCGAGACTTTAGGATTTATTTAATTTATTCCTGCTAAACTTCGCGTATTGAGCATTCTGAGCATTCGACATTTTAGCTTTATTAATCGCTTCTTTTTTTTGGGGGGGGGGACTAAAAACTTAAGACACTGGAAGATTTAATTCTCCCTGTCCAGATGTTTCCAGTTCATTCTTTTTCCGTTTTTTTACTCGGGTACCAATTTAATTTGATAGACTTAGAAGTTGTCCTACCCGAGTTTTTTTTACAACCCAGTATTACTAGTAGTAGTAGTAATACATATATATATATATATATATATATATATATATATATATATATATATATATATATATATATATATATATATATTTTCACTGCCATTTCAAGAAAGACATTTGGATTACTAACACAAAAACAGAGAATGTCTCATATCGAGAATATTTAACATCGAAAAATATAAAGGAGAAAAAAATTAATTATTTTTAATAATATGTGGAAATCTCCACCCTTTACCTGAAGACGGTCGCGAGACCAGAAACACGTCTAGTAAAATTATGGAAAATAAAACATAATATATTTTTTAAAAAATCCACATTACAACCAAAAACGTTTGAGGTTTCTCTCTTCTTTTTAATCTACACACTTTTCTCTCGTTGGAACCACTATAACCTCTTCCTTTTATATATATATATATATATATATATATATATATATATATATATATATCATAAAGAAATAATTTATACAAAGGATTAAATAGCAATGCTAATGTGATTAATGGCGAAATCACTTCTCTAACAAGACTTAATGAGATATTAACTTACTATAATTTCGTTGAAAAATAAGAGCCTTATATTCGAGTTGTTGTCAGGTGGTACTTTCGACAATTTCAAATTGTCACCTTCGGAGTAAGAGGGACAGAGGAAAACGACGGTGAACCTACTTAGTGAGCTTGAGTAAATGGATGATGGGACAAGTTTCAGGAGAAATAACAAAAAACAAAATTTATTAAAAGCCGCGGAGAGCCATGATCGCCTACGTTGGAACCACTATAACCTCTTTCTTTTACATATATATATATATATATATATATATATATATATATATATATATATATATATATATATATATAGTCAAACCTAATGAGCCAGACACACCTACCAAGGTGTCACTTAGGCAGATCGTCAGGGTCGGCTGGCTAAAGAGGCAACAGAAACTGGCATATATATGGAGACGACCACCAAGACAACACCTGACGATCTGCCTAAGTGAAACCTTGGTAGGTGTGTCTGGCTCATTAGGTTTGACTAGGTCTGCTCTACGCTTGTATTGAGCTCTTTAGTTAGTTGTTTACTCGTATCGGGTTTTTTTCTTTGGGCCTTGAACCTGTATCTGTGCGATTATTTTCGACAGACTTTCATGTTCCTGGCTCTTTCTTTTTTTAAAACCTTCTTTTCCTTCGTGATTGATTTGGCTGTTGTTAAATCAAGAGTTCGAAGGTTTTTCGACACGAGTATAGTTACCTATATTTATATATATATATATATATATATATATATATATATATATATATATATATATATATATATATATATGTATTACAGCAAAAAACAAAATTTCCTCACATGGGTATAGTCTATATCAAACTGATCCGATACCAGCCGTATTCAGCCCTTAATTGTCTGTCTGGAATTGGGGTTTTCAATTTATTTTTAATATCATTCATCCTCCGACTTGTGATGGTGACTGGGGAAGGGTGTAGGGTATTTCATTACGGGGAAGTTATCTGGAGTATATTTATGGCTAGAACCTTTACTGTAAATCCCCCTAAAACATATTTGTTGCATGCATAGGGTAGCACCCCATAGTAGGAGCCGAAATTTATTTACAGACAACGAAATGAATATTCATATTTTTTAAAATTATATAATTAAAGGGAGATTTCTTGTTAAGAGTAGATCCTCTTTTCAAGAATTTGCACTTCGGAATCAAAATTATGAGTTCTGTTAGTTTAGTATACTTACGACATGGAACGCTAGAATTCAAATTAATTCAAGCATACGTATGAGTGATGTGTAAAAATGCCATTTTGACTGAAGTATTTATTATCATTTTATATTCTTTTTAAGATGGAGGCTAAGTGGAGCAATGGTTATCGACTCGGATTAAGGAATTTGAGAGCCGAGTTCGTATTCCAGTTATGTACATTAAGTTCAGTTACGTGTTGATATTCTTTGGAAAGGTACGAATTCACCTCTTCCCCTTCCAACTCTGGGTAAATATCAACCAGACTAGGAGAAGGGAAATAATTCGCTGCCATATCTGGTCTGATGTTTCTGCTACATAATTAGACTTTCCGGATAAAATCAAAAATCTGCAACGTTATTAGTCCTGACCTGGCCTCTCGGCTTCAATCCCTTTTTCACCGCCGGAATGTAGCTTCTCTGTGTCTTTTCTATGCTTATTTTCATGCTAATTCTTCTCATGATTTTTCCCCTTGTTTAATTTCCCCTACCCTCCTCGGTTAGGTGACTGAGGTTTCCTCAAGAATGAAGAAGAGACTCGAAACGACGCAGATGCGGTTTATACAAAAGGATGCTAAGGTCTTAGAGAGGATACAAACAAGGAGAAGGCTTATACTTAATAACAGGAAGAGGTTTTTCTATTAAAAAGGCAGCGCAGAGTATTGCGAGACAGGAGGATTTCTTTGGTAACAAAGAAAAGGTTACGGAACTGCTACGTGACATCTGAATTCTTTGCAGCAGCGAATGTTGGACGATTTCCCCAAAGATGAAGAAGAGACTTGAGGAGATGTGGTTCTACAGAAGGATGCTAAGGATAGCATGGACCGAGTATGTGAGCAACGATGAGATCTTAGAGAGATTGCACACAAAAAGGAGGCTTATCCTTAATATCAGGAAGAGGCAGCTGAAGTTTCTGGGACACATACTGAGGAAAGAGGGCGTTGAGAATTTGATACTCACGGGTCGAATAAAGAGAAAGGGAGAGAAAGGAAAGCAGCACATGACATTTCTGGCGGGCTTAAGTAGGCGGATGACAGAACGTGGCCTGCGGAGATAGCAGAGGGAAGGAACTTGTTGAGAGCTGCCAGGGATAGAGGGAGGTGGAGAGCCATGATCGCCTGCGCCCTGAAAGGACATGGCACATAAAAAGAAGTTATCAGGTAAGAAAGTAAACGGAAGGGAGTTCTCCAGGTGGGAAGTGTGAGGAATGAAACTGTTGGAGTAGAAGTGGTTGTCACATTTAGCTCTTTCAGCAGTAAAAGGTCGGGACATGGATGCTAGTAAAATAACAGGCTTAAATTCACTTAATCGAAGCACCAGGAAAAAAAATAATCGTCAGAGCAATCGTCAAGAAAATATTTGTAAAAAAGACAGAGGGAAGCCACATCACGTCTGTGGAAAACTGACCGGCGTCGAGATGCCAAGTCAGGACCGTTTATATTGCAGATCTGTCTTTGGATTTCGTTGGGAACCTCGACATGAATAGCAGGGGTACCAATCATTTCACTCCAAGCGAAACGGAAAGGTTATTAGTACGTAGGTGGTTCTAGGGAGAGAAAGTGAGGGGAAAAAAAACTGAGATTTGGGTGGATAGAGGAAAAAACAAAAGATGAATAATAATAAAGAAGATAAAGATGGCGATTGACATTACATTTACATTTTTGAAGATTGTAGTCATTAGGTAAGCAAGTAAACGGAAGGTAGTTTTCCAGGTGGGAAGTGCGGGATGGATGAAACTTGGAGAAGAAGTGTCGGTTGAATTTAGCTATTTTCAACATTAAAAGGGTGAGACCTAGATGCCAGTAAAATAGCATGATTAAATTCACTTAGGCAGGGCACCAGGGGAAAATGATCATCAGACCAATTGCTATGAAAATATTTGTAGAAAATTCTGTTGCGTTCCTTGTCTCTGGCTTGACTTCTTCAGACTCCAACGCGACATTATTGAACGATGAAGTACCTAATCTCACTTTTTATACGAGGCGAGGGGCAGTACTTTCAAACCAGGAAGGATGATCCTATGAACGCATGCCGTCTCCTTGGCTTAGTGTTTCAGTACGTTCTGACAAGAATCATAAGTTTTCAAAATATTCCCTGTCTTCAGGCTGCTTTGGACTTTGGCAGAATTTCACGCCTACGGGGTCTTCTGACCAGTGGTTTGCGATTTTGGTCGAACCTCAGCATTCTGTAATATTTCTATAGATTCCACGAGAATAAATAAATAAAAAAATACGGTAAGATATTTGTTTTCCAAATCCATAGATAATCGGTGTGGCTTATTCGTGCGGGTTAGTCGTTCGGTAGAATCGATCTTTTCATTGCTGGGAGCGGGTCGAATAACGAAAGAAATGTCCAGTTGCAATGGAAAGAAGAGAGAGCTGAAGTTGAAAGCATCGTAAAAGAGAGGGGGGCAAGAAAGAGAGAGGGGAAGCAACAGAGGGAGAGGGGTTTGAGGGAGGGGGAGAGAGCAAGAGAGAGCAAGTAAAGAGAGAAAGAGAGAGGGGAGAGAGCAAGTAAAGAGAGAAAGAGGGAGGAGGAGAGAGCAAGAGAGAGCAAGTAAAGAGAGAAAGAGGGAGGGGGAGAGAGCAAGACAGAGAAAGTAAAGAGAGAAAGAGGGAGGAAGGGAGCAAGTAAAGAGAGAAAGAGGGAGGGAGAGAGATCAAGAGAGAGAAAGTAAAGCGAGAAAGAGGGAGGAGGAGGGAGCAAGAGAGAGCAAGTAAAGAGAGAAAGAGGGAGGGAGGGAGAGAGAGAGCAATAGAGAGCAAGTAAAGCGAGAAAGAGGGAGGGGGAGAGAGCAAGAGAGAGCAAGTAAAGAGAGAAAGAGGGAGGGGGAGGGAGCAAGAGAAACAAGAAAGAGGGAGGGAGCAAGAGAGAGAAAGTAAAGAGAGAAAGAGGGCGGGGGAGAGAGCAAGAGAGAGCAAGTAAAGCGAGAAAGAGGGAGGGAGGGAGCAAGAGAGAGGGGGTAAATGCCCCGAGCTATGTAATCTTCGGAGAAGTAATCACATGAAGGGTTTTAAAATTGAAACCGAAAATAAGCGGAGCGAAATTCTGTCGAACCGATAAAGTCGTCCGAGGGAAAAATGAGGAGGGTAAGTGGTGTGGGGATGGTCGGGGTAGGGAGGTTGGGGGGGTGAGGTTGGTTAGAATTTGCCGCTGGATGAGAAATGGTTGGCTCTCTCCGAAAGAAAGGATGGGTCAAATAATCGTTTGCTATTTCACGAAATAAAACCTGCTTTTTGAAAGTAAATTTCTTCTTATAATCAATCTTCCACACGAAATTTTGCTTTTTACATGTCGCCATTATTATTATCATTATCGTTGTTGTTGTTGATTTTGTTCCAATTCTTTGAATTTTCCATCATTTAGATTTGTTCTTTTTTTTTTATTTGGATGGGATTATAATTCCAAACTTATATTCTTCATTTCCTTTTTGTTTCCCTATTTCTTCCGTTTCTGTTCTGTCCTTTCTCTCTTTCATTGTTGACTATTTCTTCCCCTTCCTCTTTCTCTTCCTTCTCCGACTCATTCTTCTTCTTCTTCTTCTTCTTCTTCTTCTTCTTCTTCTTCTTCTTCTTCTTCTTCTTCTTCTTCTTCTTCTTTCCTTTTCTCCTCTTTAATCTATTACTTTCTTCTTTCTTTACTTCTTTCTTCTTTCTTTACCTTTTCTTCTCCTTCGCTTTTCAACTTCTTCTTTTCTTCCCGTTTCATCTGTTACTCCTTTTTCTTTCTTTCTTTCTTTCTTTCTTTCTTTCTTTCTTTCTTTCTTTCTTTCTTTCTTTACCTCTTCTTCTCCTTCGCTTTTCTTCTTCTTCTTCTTCTTTTCTTCCCGTTTCATTTATTCTTTCTTTCTTTCTTTCTTTCTTTCTTTCTTTCTTTCTTTCTTTCTTTCTTTCTTTCTTTCTTTCTTTCTTTCTTTACCTCTTCTTCTCCTTCGCTTTTCTTCTTCTTCTTCTTCTTTTCTTCCCGTTTCATTTATTCTTTCTTTCTTTCTTTCTTTCTTTCTTTCTTTCTACCCCTTCTTCTCTTTCGCTCTTCTTCTTCTTCCCATTTTATCTATTTTTTCTAGTTACTTTTCTTTCTTTCACCTCTTTTTCTTCGTTTTTTTTCTTCTTCTATTTCTCGTTTCATCGATTACAATCTTCTTTCTTTCTTTCCTTCTTTCTTTTTACCTTCTTTCTAACCCTACGTTTTTCTCATCCGTTTTCTTTCTTCCTTCTTTCCTTCCTTCTTTCTTTCTTCTTCTTCCCTTTTATTATTTCACATTTCTCATTGTTTGCCTATTACTCTTTCTTCTTCTTCTTCTTCTTCTTCTTCTTCTTCTTCTTCTTCTTCTTCTTCTTCTTCTTCTTCTTCTTCTCTTTTTTCATCCTCCCCTCTCGTCTTTGTGGAAGGCCTACGGCCATTTCACGCTGACACACCGCTTCTTGTAACATCACCGATATGAAGCAGCCTCAACCCTGGATGAGTGACCGCTTAGCAGTACCAAATGGTGTCATGGATAACGAGCATGAATTGTAAATCAGAGAGTGACGAATTCCAGATCCAGGCAGGTTCATTATTTTCACGTGAAATCTACGAACTCACCTTTTCTCCTCCAGGCATGGGTTAATTAGTATAACTTGTATGCATACATCAATGTTATCTTCATAAAAATCATGCAATTCTCCCTCTTTTTTCGTTCTCTTTCTCTTTCATCAGTTACACAGTCTCCACCTCCACTTCCTTCATTTTGTTCTTCTTCTTCCTCCATTTCTTTATCTTCTTCCTTTATTTCTTCTTGTTCATTTCTTCTTCTTTTTCTATTTCTTCTTCTTCCTCTTCTTCTTCCTCATCTTCTTCCTTTTTTTCTTCTTTTTCCTTCATTTCTACTTTCAGTTTTTCTCTTCTTTCATTTCTTCTTCTTTCTCCTTAATTTTTTCTTCTACTTCTTCTTCATTTCTTCTTCACCCTTTTTTTCTTCTTCTTTCATTTCTTCTTCTTTCATTTCTTCTACTTCCTTCATTTCCTCTTCTTCCTTCATTTCTTCTTTGAGTTCCTCTTTTCTTCTTCTTCTTCCTTCATTTCTTTTTCTTCCATTTCTTCCTCTTCGTTCATTTCTTCTTTTTCTTTTTTTTCTTCTTCCTTCATTTCTTCTTCTTCGGCCTTCATTTCTTATTTTTATTCTTCCTTTCTTCTTCTTCCTTTATGTCATCGTTTTCTTTCATTTCTTCTTCTTTCATTTCTCTTTCTTTCATTTCTTCTTCACTCTTTACTCTTTTTCGTTTCGTTTTACTACTTTTTTCTTCTTCGTTCTCTTTCATCCGTTACTCTTCATTCTTCTTTCTCCTCCTTTTCTTCTTCGTTCTCTTTCATCTCTTACACTTCTTCTTCTTCAACCTTACTCTTTCTTTCTTTCTTTCTTTCTTCACCTTTAGCCCTTCTCCTTCTTCCATTTCTTCTTCTTGTTCCTTTTCTTCTTCAATTAGTCTTCTTCACCTTTTAGTCCGTTTTTTTTTCTTTTTTTTCTTATAATCATCATCATTACTTCTCGTGACCATTAACCCCTTTTCTTCCCTTTATCAGTTTCATTTTTCTTTTCTTCAATTTATTCTTGGGCTTCTCTTCCGTAAATATTCGTTCTTCTGCTTTTCATTCCAATTCTTTTTTTCTCAGCTTTCCATTCTATTCCTAATAATACACTTCCTGTCTATTTTCAACCAGTTTCTTTTATTTTCGGTTTAAATTCCGCCTTTTGGCTTTTCTAATTTTTTCTCTGCGTTCATCTCTTCTGAATCATAAACGTTCAACACTTTTAAAAATTTTTTTGGTATTTTTTTTTAATCTTTCGTTTCACGATTCGATTTTTAAACATCACCAGTTCTTCACCTCGTCTTGAAGCTTGTCGGGGCTTCCACTTCGATCAGCGGTCGAAAATGAAGAGACATTTCTGGACAAGATATTAAAATTCTTTTTTTTTATTATTTATATTGTTATTAAACAATTTGGAGGTTTTTTTCTGGAATGGCGAATGACTTCAAATAAACTTAGTGACTTGACGAAGAACAGAATGGCGTCGAAGGTAAAGAAAATGGCGCCGTAGAAGAGATACAAAAAGATTTGAACTTCTCGAACTGTTTGGAAAATTTACAGCTCGAATAAGCAAAGTTATTTTAATATTGGTTCTTTGCTGGCATTTCTTTTGCTGACTTATTAATTTGCTTCTCTATTTAATCAATCATATCGTATTTTTCAAGAGGACATATTGAATGTCTGCCCCAACGACTTACCTGGAAGCAAGACAGTTCGATTACCGAATATTCTTTTTAAGTTACTATTATTTCTTCTTCTTCTTCTTCTTCACCTCCTCCTTCTTCATCTTCTTTGTGCCGTGTCCCTTCAGGGTGTGGGCGATCATGTCTCTCCACAATTTCATGTCCTTAAATAGCTCTTAATATATTTTATTTTTTTGTTAACTCTCCCAAAACTTGTTCCGACAAATATTTAATTTTTTCTCTCCTTTTATCTTTCTTCGTTTTTCTCTTCTTTTTCTTTCTTATACTTTTTCCTTCTTCTTCCTTTTCTTCTTCTTCCTTTCCTTCTTCTTCTTCTTCTTCTTCTTCTTCTTCTTCTTCTTCTTCTTCTTCTTTTCCTTCTTCTTCTTCTTCTTCATCTTCTTCATTTCCTCCTCCGCCTCCGCCACTTTCTTCTTCTTCTTCTTTTCCTCCGCCTCCTCCTTCTCTTCTTTTCCTTGTCCTCTTCCTCCTCCTCCTTCTTCTTCTTCCTCTTTGTGTCATGTCTCTTCCGGACGTAGGCGATCATGGATCTCCACAATTTCCTGTCCTTTGTAGCTCTTAATAAATATTGTCTTTGTGTTATCTCCCCTAAAACTTGTTCCGGCATCCATTTACTCAAGCTTGTTCTTCTTCTATGTGTCATGTTCATTCAGGACATTAGCGATCGTGGCTCTCCACAATTTCCTGTCATTTGTAGTTCTTAATATATGTGAGTAATTCGCAGCTTTCCTTTGTCCTACTTCCCCATGATCTGCACTGTGAGTGTTACATTTTCTATACTCTATTTCATATTTACAACTACTTCTTTCTGATCGTAAGTATAAGAGTCCATTTTGTGAGAATTTTCATCAAAGTTAATAGATGTTCACATGTAACGATCATAGTGTCTTCATCATCTTTCTGTAGAGCCACAATGCTGTTGTATCAAGTCTGTTCTTCACCTGGGAAGAGATTGTCCAGCATTCACTGCCATATAGGAGGACCGATATTACATAACAGTTCAGTACTCTTTTCTTTGTTTCTCTTGCTTCAAGTCTCTTCTTCATCTGTGAGGAGATTGTCCAGCATTCACTGCCATATAGGAGGACTGATATTACATAACAGTTCAGTACTCTTTTCTTTGTTTCTCTTGCTTCAAGTCTCTTCTTCATCTGTGAGGAGATTGTCCAGCATTCACTGCCATATAGGAGGACCGATATTACATAACAGTTCAGTACTCTTTTCTTTGTTTCTCTTGCTTCAAGTCTATTCTTAATCTGTCAGGAGATTGTCCAGAATTCACTGCCATATAGGGGGACTGATATTGCATTACAATTCAGTACTCTTTTCTTTGTTTATTTTGCTTCAAGTATCTTCTTCATCTGTGAGGAGATTGTCCAGCATTCACTGTCATATAGGAGGTCTGATATTACATAACAGTTCAGTATTCTTTTCTTTGTTTCTCTTGCTTCAAGTCTCTTCTTCATCTGTGAGGAGATTGTCCAGCATTCACTGCCATATAGAAGAACTGATATTACATCACAGTTCAGTACTCTTTTCTTTGTTTCAGTTGCTTCAAGTCTCTTCTTCATCTGTGAGGAGATTGTCCAGCATTCACTGCCATATAGGAGGACTGATGTTACATAACAGTTCAGTACTCTTTTCTTTGTTTCTCTTGCTTCAAGTCTCTTCTTCATCTGTGAGGATATTGTCCAGCATTCACTGCCATATAGGAGAACTGATATTACATAACAGTTCAGTACTCTTTTCTTTGTTTCAGTTGCTTCAAGTCTCTTCTTCATCTGTGAGGAGATTGTCCAGCATTCACTGCCATATAGGAGGACCGATATTACATAACAGTTCAGTACTCTTTTCTTTGTTTCTCTTGCTTCAAGTTTCTTCTTCATCTGTGAGGAGATTGTCCAGCATTCAGTGCCATATAGGAGGACTGATATTACATAACTGTTCTGTACTCTTTTCTTTATTTCTCTTGCTTCAAGTCTCTTCTTCAGCTGTGTGGAGATTGCCCAGCATTCACTGCCATATAGGAGGACTGATATTACTTTTCACAGATTTTCTTGCTTCAAGTGTCTTCTTCACAAATGACAAATCAGAGATGCTCCTTGGTTTCTGTGAAAAGGAAAAGAAAAACAAAATGAAAGAAAGAAAGACAGATAGAATTGTTTAACATCTGCAGCTAACACATCATAAATAATAAGCTATTGTGTTTTAATCGCCTGGAAACACAATAGTCATATCAGAGACGCTACTTGGTTTCAGTGAAAAGGACAGAAAGGAAGAAAGAAAGAAAGAAAGATAGGTAGATAGATAGAATTAACACACGTCTCCTTGCAAGTAAACATAAATAATAGGCTCTTCCATTTTGATCAGCTAGAATGACAAAAGGCATATCAGAGTCGCTACTTGGTTTCAGTGAAAAAAGAAAGAAAGATAGAATTAGTTAACGTCTGTTTCCAACACCTCATAAATAATAGACTCTTCTGTTTTGATCGCGTGGAAAGACGGAAAAGACATAACTGAGACGCTACTTGGTTTCAGTAAAAAAAAAGAAAGAAAGATAGAATTTGTCAACGCCTCCTACTAACACCGCTTATATAATGGACTATTCCGTTTTGATCGTGTGGAAAGCCGGGAATGACATAACAGAGACGCTACTTGGTTTCAGTAAAAAGAAAGAAGGAAAGAATTTGTCAACGTCTCCTGCTAACACCGCATAAATAATGGACTATTCCGTTTTGATCGCGTGGAAAGACAGAAAAGACATAATAGAGATGCTACTTTGTTTCAGTTAGAAAGACAAAAAGAAAGAAAGAAATATAAAATTTGTCAACGTCTCCTGGTACTACCGCATAAATAATGGACTACTCTGTTTTGATCGCCTGAAAACACAGGAAAAAACACAACAGATACGTGGAAAGACGGAAAAAACATAACAGAGACGCTACTTGGTTTCAGTAAGAAAATGAAAAACAGAATGGAAGAAAGAACTGTTTAATTTGTTTCAGTGAAATGTTTCCAGTTTCATATCTTTTCATTTGTTCATCCTTACTTCTTTAAATCCCGGCCAGCATTTATATTGAAGATTGCAATTGCAATATTTTCTTCAAGCTCATAACATTTCCCG
>OZ038519.1:7117574-7127574 GCA_964036315.1 Acanthosepion esculentum | reverse complement strand
CTGCTCCTGCAAACTTCTGGTGTTTTTGGCTGGTTTCACTCTTTTCTTCTTCCTCCTCTTTTTATTTGAGGGTTGCCTTCTTGTAGGTTGAAATATAGGTATAGAGAGAGTAGGAAAGAGAGAGAGAGAGAGAAAGAGAGTGAAAGAAGAAATAATATTTTAATTTGAATTCTTTTTATTTTTCTTTATATATTTATACATTTTATTTTATTTGTAAAGCGGTAACACAAGAGGAAATAGAAAAATCAAGCGTAGCTGACCACATATGGAGGGAAAAGGGAAATCACCGCTTCTTGTGGAATGAGGTTGACATAATAGACAGAGAACTGCACTGGAAAATATGAAAACTTAAGGAATCATCACATGCTAGGCCACAAAAATCTCCTGAGTCGACCAAGCATAGAAATGAATAAAATAAGGGAATCAGTAATACAGAGGGCCAGAGAAAAACAATGAATAACAACAAAAATTTCAATATGAGGTCTGGTAAAAAATGATAACTAAGATATTAAGTTTATAAGTCCCCCAAATTCATACACTGATGTCATCAAGGACACATGGCACAGGGGATAAAAGGCGTTGGTTGGATCCAGTGAGTTGACCCAAAGAGTTGTGTGTTCAATATCTGGCGACAATAAAACTTCTTGAGTTAAAGGGAGATAACTGAGACATCCGAAAGAGGAAATAAAGGTTTTCTTCGAAATTCCAATCACCTGAAGAAGACCAGAGCATACAAATGTCGAAACGCCGTGAATATGGCAACAAAGACAAGGACAACAGTCCGAACAATGTAAATAGTGTAAGGGAGATAACTTATTATTGGAGAATGTTATAATTTGCTTTATGTGTTTTTTTAAAAAAAACTGTTTAGTTTTAACATAGAGATTTCTAAATAACTATAAGCATTGCAGAACAGTTTTACTACAGTAGAATCCCTCATATCCGGAATCCTGAATATTCCGGAACCCCTCATATCCGGAATCCCACATATCCGGAACCCCTCATATCCGGAATCCCACATATACGGAACCCCTCATATCCGGAATCCTGAATATCCGAAATCCCGTATATTTGGATATGATTTTGATATGTATATTTGAACTATTTGGGTGATATGTAACTGATCTAAAATTTCTGTTTTTTCAGAAAATTTACTTTGGATAATTGCTCATGCTTATTTCACCCGAATGGCTTTTATTGGTGCAAAAGATGATGGGAATAAGAGCAAAAGAAAAACTTTGGAGTTATCGCAAAACGTGGAAATTTTAAACAGACTAGACGCTGATGAAAGTTCATTGTAACTAATGGCTGAGTTCAACATAGGAAAATCAACATAGTATGATATAAAATCTTCCAAAGCAACTATTCTCCAGCGTTCACACTGACATGATGAACAAGGAAATAAAAAAACATTGTGATGAAACCTGGATTGAAATTGAAAAAAAAAAAAACAATTGAAAAGGTTGTCAGTTTTATGGAAAGAAAGCTAGCATTCACCTATGACGATTGCAATAACGCACGCAAAGTTTCCCAGGCCGATATATATCTGGGGAAGACCAGAGGGCTGAAATGTAACGATAACAACAACGAAGATGGGGTCGAATGTCCGAATACAGATAGTGTAAATAATGATATCTCTTCATACTATAAATTAAGACAGAAAATAATTCCTCATATCATATCATTAGAATGCCTCATATCCAGAAACCCTCATATCCGGAACCCCTCATATCCGGAATCCCTCATATCCGAAATCCCTCATATCCGAAATCCCGTATATCTGGATATGATTTTGATGTGTATATTTGAACTATTTGGGCGATATGTAAATGATTTGAAATTTTTGTTTTTCAGGAAATATACTTTGGATAATTGCTTACGCTTATTTCAACCTAATGGCTTTTATTGGTGTAAAAGACGATGGGAATAAGAGGAAAAGAACAAATAATAGTTTAGCAGACTATTATTTTTTTAGACGAAGTGTACGACTGCTCGGATTCCCTGAGATTGACCTTAAGGGTCAGATAGAAGACAAAACAAGGAAGTCGATTTTACTTGGTTGAACCATCGTGGGGATGACAGAGATATAGAAACGGTTTTTCAGTTGTCTCTCAACCGTCAAACAATGTAGACAGGTTTCTTTCATGTCTAGAAACTTCTCCTCAGTAGAGAGAGACAGAGAGAGAGAGAGAGAGACAGACAGACAGACAGACAGACAGACAGATACAGCACATGAGTGAATTGACGTCGTCGCTCAAGATCACCCCTACCAAGGGGCTATACAGCATTGTATTAATTGGAGCAGTGACCAAGTCCTGCCAGCATGAAGGACTACACAATATATATATATATATATATATATATATATATATATATATATATATATATATATATTAAGCATTTCACCCCAAGCAAGGCGGGATGCCACTAGTACACAAGGGGTTGCAGAGTGGGAGCGAGAGTAAAGAGACGTGATGGAGTAAATGATGAAGAGAAGGACAGTGGATAGGCCAGGGCATCTGGAGATATCGATTGACATTACATTTGAATAGTTGGAGATTATATCTATCAGGGAAACAAGTAATAGGAAGGGAATTCCACAGACAGGAGGTGCGAGACATGAAGCTATTGGTGTAGAAGAGACTGTGATTCCAAAATTCGCTTGAAGATGTAACAGAACTAATGCTTTTAATTTAATTATATCATTAAATTTGAAGATTTTAGCTTCGGTTTTTGAAACATGGTAATTCCTGTGTAGCGAAGAAACCATATTTTAGATCAGTTAATTCATAATATATATATATATATATATATATATATATATATATATATATATATATATATATATATATATATATGTGTAAAATAAAATTTTGGAGACAAAAATGAAGCACGAATATTGAGGTTCCAAGTTCGGAATTTTCGAACAAACCTGACCTGTGTTCTTTTTTCTGATATATATATATATATATATATATATATATATATATATATATATATATATATATATATAAAGAGAGAGAGAGTTAGAGTGGATGAGAATGAGAGATGTAAATAGATGGATAGCAGACTGAAATTATTGTCACTTTATGTTAGATAATAGTTTTAGCCGACTATTAATTTTTAGAGGAGTGTATCCTGTGTTTGACCTTAGGGATCAGATAGAAGACAAAACAAGGAGTCGATTTTGACTGGTTGAGCCAGCGTCGGAACTATAGCGATATAGAAAGGTTTGTTAGTGAGGTGTTTCTTAACCGTCAAGTAATGTAGACGTGTTGGCTTTTGTGTCTGAAACGATTCCCCAGTGGAGGGAGAAAGAAACCCCTCTGGCTAGTTAGAAGGTGTACTCATCGTTATTATTAAACAACTTAAGTTAAGATTCTCTGTGTCGAAGATCTTTTATCTCTGGACTCAAAACAATTAGCGAACAGCGACCGAGAAAGAAGGATGCAACTTTATCATCGAATCGACACCATCGCCCAAGAACTCCCCAGCACGAGGAGGGGGGTATACGACATTGTATTAATTGACGCAGTGACCAAGACCTTCCAGCATGAGGGGGGCTATGCAACACTCGTGTGTTCACGTGTCGAAGTTTCAGGTTGACCTCACCTGTTTACGTGCTGCTATTAAAATGTCAACATGGCCAGAGTAACAAGAAGTAGTGACACCCGTCACCCTCCACCACTGACGAGGTGATTGAGCAACCTCGAAAGATAGTAGCCTCGACATATGAGTCCACCCCCACCTAAAAATGTAAAGAAACAAGAAGTGATATATATGTACAAACAAATGATAATGCATTAACAAAAAAGGCTTACAAGGAAAAAGACAATAATTTTTCGCCCAAAAAGTGAACGCGATCTTCCGCGAGAGATTTACATGTTGCCGTATAAGCGGAAAAGTAAGAAGAGGTTACGAATAATTATCGCGGAGGATTTATAGTGCCGGAAAACGTCCCCTAGTAGCGGTTTCGAAAATTAGGAAGAGGTAACCCGATAGTAGCAAGAAAGGAATACATTTTAATTTTTTTATTTAACCAAGGGAGTTAATTCACCAATAGTCATATTGGTGGATGCGACAATGGTAATAGCGAACCGGCGATATATCATGGATGAGGTAGCATGTTGTCTGCAGATACGGATCAATGCTCGCTGTTCCTCCTGGGTGCACACTGTTATCGAAGCGGTCATGTTTATACTGTAAGAGCAGAAATAAAACTAGCGCGAACCAGCTCGATCACGTGGCTAAGGTAGTACCAACTATAGACACGTGTGAGCTGCAGGCAGTGTCACAGACCTAAAGCTATATTTTCGCGAAAGTGCGGATAATTTTTCCTTACCCGCGTAACTTTTGTAGCACTCGACCGATCTTGTAAAATACATAATAAAAGAAGACAAAATAAAAAAAAGAAACACTATATACATTACTCGGACTGCTAATCTAATCTTCGTTGCCATATTCAAAACATCTCGGCCGTTGTATGCTCCGGCCTTCTTCAGTTGATTGGGGTTTTTGAACAGAACCCATTGTTTCGTTCACCGGCGTAGATTGTTCTACTTCCACGTGCCATGTCTCTTTCGGGTTAAATCAACTCTCCAATAATAATAACAGAAAGATTGCAATATGAGTGCTGGTAAAAACGGTTGCTGAGACATTAGGTTTATAAGTCCCAGAAATTTATACGCAGATATCCCAGTGGATAAAGACGCTGGTTAAATCCAGTGACTAGACCTGAAAGGGTTGTGAGTTCAATACCAGGCTAAAGTATAAGTTTTCTTTTTGGATTATTTGCCTTCATTCATTCATAGTTTCTATAAGTTTCAACATGTTGCTTTCTTTTTCTGAGGTCTCACTTTTCTTCAGCCGGTTTTCGTCATGTTCCTTATTTCTTTTTTTTTTTCATTTTCTGTTTTTCTTAAAATAAAGCGTTCGGTCCGAATTTCCAAGCACCTGAAGAAGGCCAGATCGTAAAACGGCTGAAATGTTGTGAATATGGCAATGAAGATTAGGATAAAAGTCCTGAATAATGTAAATAATCATAACACCGAATCTCAGTGATATAGACAGATAAAAAAAAAAAGAAACATTCATATTTCTAACTCCTCGAGTTTTGGACATTCATGGAATTACCGCGACCGTGTGGGTACGATTCAAGCTTAACCATTCTGTTAGAGATCTTTTTTTTTTAAAGACAAGCTATCAACAAGTAGAATTAAAAATGAGAAAGGCTTTTCGGATAGTTTCCAAGAACGCTAGCTATGTTGGATAATGAGGAATATCGTTTTCAATTTGCAGAAAGAAAAACCACGTGACAATACAAAACGAAAGAATGTAACAATTAAAGAAAATACGGCACTGAATTGAAAAGAAAAAATTAAAAAGCAAGAGGAAAGAGAAAAATCGGAAAAAGCCTCGTTGGAAATATTAATTTTGTTTTTGGTTTTCGATTAGGAATTTTTTTTTTTTTTTCGTTTTATATGAATTCCTTTTATTTCATATTTATGTTTTTTATGTTTTATTCGTTCTTTAAATTTATTGTGAACGTTTATCGGATCTTTCCACGTTTATCATCCTGTCTTTTAATATTTTTTTATGTTTTAAAGACGATTTCGCGATCCGTAGGGTCTCTTTGAATTCGCGGAATTCGAGTTATTAAAGGCAGACGATAAATTTCTCGATAAATAAAAGAGAAAAGTCTTCTTCTTTTTCTTCTTCTTCTTCTTCTTCTTCTTCTTCTTCTTCTTCTTCTTCTTCTTCTTCTTCTTCTTTAATCTATTACTTTCTTCTTTCTTTACTTCTTTCTTTTCTTTCTTTCTTTACCTTTTCTTCTCCTTCGCTTTTCAACTTCTTCTTTTCTTCCCGTTTTATCTGTTACTCCTTTTTCCTTTGTTTCTTTGTTTCTTTCTTTATTACTTTCTTTCTTTCTTTCTTTCTTTACCTCTTCTTCTCCTTCGCTTTCCAACTCCTTCTTTTCTTCCCGTTTCATCTATTACTTCTTTCTTTCTTTCTTTCTTCCTTTCTTTCTTTCTTTCTTTCTTTCTTTCTTTACCTCTTCTTCTTCGCTTTTCTTCTTCTTCTTCTTTTCTTCCCGTTTCATTTATTCTTTCTCTTTTCTTTCTTTCTTATTCAGCCTATCTCCTTTTTTCTCTCTCTCTTCATTAAGTTATATTACCTCTCTTTCTTTGTTTCATTCATTGTTTCTTTCTTTCTGTCTTTCTTTTTTCTCTTTTTTATTCTTTTCTTTTTGGATTATTTGCCTTCATTCATTCATACTTTCTATAAGTTTCAACATGTTGCTTTCTTTTTCTGAGGTCTCACTTTTCTTCAGCTGGTTTTCGTCATGTTCCTTCTTTCTTTTTTTCCTTTTCTGTTTTTCTTTCTTTCTTTTTTCTTTCCTTCTTTTTGATCTTAATTCTTTCTCTATGTTGCCTTCTTTTTTTTAATGCTCTCTTTCGTCAAATGGTCATGATTATCTTCTCTCTTTCGTTCTTTCTTTCTTTCTATTTTTCCTTCTTTATTTTTCGTTTTTATTATTCCACATGATTTTTCATCCTTTTTCCTTCTTCCTTTTTTCTTTTTACCTTAATTTCTTTATTCCTTCTTTTCTTTCTTTCTTTCTTTCTTATTTTTTCCTTAATTTCTTTATTCTTTCTTTCTTTCTTTCTTATTTTTCTCTTAATTTCTTGATTATTTCTTTCATTCATTTTTCTATTTCTTTTCCTTTCTTTTTCGATTATTTCTTTTTTCATTATTTGCCTTCATTCATCCATACATTAATTTATTCATTCATTCATTCATTACTTCTTTTTCTTCAACTGGTAATCGTTCTGTAGCATCTTCTTTCTTCCTTTCCTTTCTTCCTATCTTTCTTTCTTTACTGCTTTCATTCTTTTTTACTTTAATACTTTCTATATGTTACCTTCTTTTTTTAAGCCCCTCTTTCTTCAACTGGTCATGGTTATCTTCTTTCTTTCTTTCTTTCTCTCTTTCTTTCTTTCTTTCTTTCTTTCTTCCCTTAATTTCTTTCTTTCTTTCTTTCTTCCTTTCTTTCTATTCCATTGATTCTGCCTTCTTTCTCAATGTCTTTTTCGTTCTTTCTTTCTTTTCCTCTCTTTGTTCTTCTTTTATCCTATTATTTCTTTAATTTTCTTTCTTTCTTTCTTTCTTTCTTTCTTTCTTTCTTTCTTTCTTCCCTTAATTTCTTTCTTTCTTTCTTTCTTCCTTTATTTCTTTCTTTCTATTCCATTGATTCTGCCTTCTTTCTCAATGTCTTTTTCGTTCTTTCTTTCTTTTCCTCTCTTTGTTCTTCTTTTATCCTATTATTTCTTTAATTTTCTTTCTTTCTTTCTTTCTTCCTTTCTTCCCTTAATTTCTTTCTTTCTTTCTTTCTTTCTTCCCTTTTTTTCTTTCTTTCTTTCTTTTCCTCTTTTTGTTCTTCTTTTATCCTATTCTTTCTTTAATTTTCTTTCCTTCTTTCTTTCTTCCTTTCTTTCTTTCTTTCTTTCTTTCTCTTTTGTTTTCCCTTGCTGCCTCTTTCTTTCCAGCCTCTCTTTCTTCATTTACTCGTGATCACTTTCTTTCTTTCTTCCTTTAATTTCTTTCTTTCTTTCTTTCTTTCTTTCTTTCTTTCTTTCTTTCTTTCTTTCTTTCTATTCCGTTTGATTCTGCCTTCTTTCTCAATGTCTTTTTCGTTCTTTCTTTCTTTCTTTTCCTCTCTTTGTTCTTCTTTTATTCTATTCTTTCTTTCCTTCTTTCCTTCTTTCTTTCTTCATGTTTGTTTTTTGTTTGTTTGTTTCTGTCTTTCACACATAATCTCCAAGATTTCCGTTAATCCCACCCGTTTCTCTATTTTCCTGGACGGAAAAAAAGAAAGAAATGAAGAATAATTCACTCTAACTTCCTGTCGGATATCCCTATTCTAAACCACTGCACCCTGAAACAAAACAAACGGCTCTTGAAAATAAAAATCCATTTTTTTTATTTCTAGTTTCTTCCGATTATTTCTACCAATTTCCTCTTGTTATTCACAGAAAAGTTTATTTACATACAAAAACCAAACAAAATACAAAAATCTTTCTAAAAATGCATTTTTTCCAGAAAATATTCCATTGTATCCCTACGACATTTTGTGTGAGAATTTAACAAGTTGTATTCTAAAATGTAGAGTTAATTTTAATATATATCCCGCAAAAACATCTTCACGGCATATCCTTGCTTGACCCAGCTAATGCTCGTGAAAAGCTCCTAATGGTCACTAAGCAGATGTGACTATTGGGGGCACTGTTCCGAGGTTATCTGAATACTTGGATGAGTATCGCTGCAGAACTGAGTGAGTAGCGGCGCTATATCGAGTCTAGTTTGTGTCTTCTTCGTCACGAGCCCCGTGGTACAGTTGGTCTGATATTTGCGTTGTATCGAAACGGGTTCGATTCTCGGTAGTGGATGCGCACTGCTGATGAGTCCCAGATAAGACGAAAATATGCATTCTGTTCAGGATTATTCCTGTCTCGACTAATTACCACATATATATATATATATATATATATATATATATATATATATATATATATATATATATATATATATATATATATATATATATTACAATATATATATATATGTATATATATATATATATATATATATATATATTACAATATATATATATAATTACTACATATATATATATATATATATAAATGTATATATAATTACTACATATATATATATATATATATATATATATATATATATATGAAGAAATATAGTCTTAAAGTGTGCTATATTTATGGGATAAACTGCTAAATATCAGAGATAGAGCGTGTGTAAATATAAAAGGGAACATAGAAGTCAACACTCTGTCTGTTTCATGCTAGTGCAATCGTTGCCTGACGATTGCACTAGCATGAAACAGACTGTCGCCTCAAAGTGTTGACTTCTATGTTCCCTTTTATATTTTTATATGTATATAAGTGTATATATATATATATATATATATATATATATATATATATATATAAATGTCTTCATATATATATATATATATATATATATATATATATATATATATATATATATATATTATGAAATGGACAAAGTCCGACAATTATTTTAAGACATTTTTATGTTTATACATTCTTTTTATAGATACAAATATTTAACAAATATTTAAGTAAATGCACTGTTTATAATAATGTTTAAAGACAGTAAATTCGACCTTGCTAACCAAACGCTCCTCTGTGGCCGAAACGGTTAAGGCACGTCAGGCTATATGACGGTTCCGTATAGGATACAGGTTCGAATCCTGTCGGAGGACGAATATTTTCTATGAAAAGTTCTCGGACATTCAGGCCGGTAAATGTTATTTAATACTGTTTAATATAAAACAGCGCATTTACTTATTGTAAATAGCTGTGATACAGCGACACAGTACTGTCTGTGAATGACATAATTTAGCTCTTGAAAATACATTTCAATTGAGCACTGTTGAGTGATAAGCTAATTCTATAAACAACAGCCACCTGCACTAATGCAAAGCTCTTCAGTAAAATGAATGGAGCACTTTGGCTGATTGGCATTTGTTTACATTTGTAAAACAATACGCTAGATTTAGTTGTGTAACTTTACCGAGTGAAGATAGCTCTGGCTGACACCAAATTAGTTGTGTTTCAATCCTGGCTTGAGGGATTCGGATGTCTAGTCGCACTGAGGAGCTGTGATACAACGAAACCGTACTGTCTGTGAATGACATAATATATATATATATATATGTATTTATATATATATATAGAGAGAGAGGGAGTATTGGGGCGACAGATCATATACTTTTAAATATAACAGGCAATGAATATCTATTATGAATGATCATGAGCCGTTCTGAAGTTCAATTTAAAATGTATCTCAATAAACTTATTAATATCTCTGACAAAATTGATAATATAAATAATAATAATAGTGTACATCAAAAGAAACATAACACGCAAGTACCTTGTTAGGA
>OZ038519.1:7080074-7110074 GCA_964036315.1 Acanthosepion esculentum | reverse complement strand
CAAAGAAAGAAATCAAAGAAAGAAAGGAAGAAAGAAAGAAAGAAAGAAAGAAAGAAAAAAGAAAGAAAGAAAGAAGGAAGGAAAGAAAGAAAGAAAGAAAACATGGTCCAGTGAATAAATGCGTTGTCTGAGTCATCCAAAAAGTGACTTGACCCATAGTGTTGTGACTTCAATACCTTGCCATAACAGAAGGGACAAAAACTTGGAGAGTCGTTTTACTAAAAGGAATTAAAAGGAGGAATGGCATGTGGAATTAGAACAAACTACCCCTGAGGATTAAATAAAAGGCTCGGTTCGAAATTTCATCGTAAGGAACCTGAATATGACGAAGACAACCATCCGAATGATGTAAATAATTCCAATACCTCATCTCTGAAATATAGACAGATCCTGAAAAAGGACCGAATGTACACGTCGGAAACGTCATGGATATGGCAAGACACATGAGGACAACAGCCCGAACAATGTAAATAGTGTAAATAATTACAATATCTCATCTCAGAAATATAGACAGATCCTGAAGAAGTCGGGAGCGTACAACGGTCGAAACGTCGTAAATATGACAACAAAGATGAGGACAACAGTTCGAACAATGTAAATAGTGTAAATAATTACAATATCTCATCTCAGAAATATAGACAGATCCTGAAGAAGGCCGGTGTGTACAACGGCCGAAACGTCGTGAATATGGCAACAAAGTTGAGGAAAATAGTCGATCAATGTAAATAGTGTAAATAATTACAATACCTTATCTCAGATATATAGACAGATATTAATCGTAAGAAACTCTATGTTAATTAGATAATTTCTTTTCAGTTGTGTTGATAGATTTGAAATTAGGATAATATGTCGAAATTCATTGTATTTCCTGGCATAATTCATTCTTTTATTTTGAAATATTTTACACTTCTTTTGGTTCGCTTTGAATATGAAATAATTATTGTATTGTATCAGTTTCAAATGATTTTAATGTATTTCCCCTTTTCATGTAAATATTGAGGATTACCAATTCGGTGTCCTCTTAAATTGATGTAACTTCCTGCGCTCAAAAGGGAAACACTGAAATTTTAAACTTTTAAATATAATTTTTGTTTTTTATCTGCGCTTGATTTTAAAGTATTGCTAATTTAATTTATTTTCTTTTTATCTATATTTTTTATGTTTTTTTGTTATTAAATATTCCACATTGTGATAATAAAGGGTGTTTCATTAAGATGGATCAAAGTCAGCAGTAAATAAATCAGTGTTATTGGTGAAAATTGATTTATTTCTCTACTATATCATGTTATCTAAGTCATGTCAATTATGTGTGAAAAATAATATGTCTGAATATCCGCCAAGGCTTCGACGGCACACCTCGACTCGATGGTCAAAATTTTTCATGACGTCTCTGCCCTAGTTGCTCCTCGATCTCACCAATATGCCTTATTATCTCATTCTTCAGTTGTTGAATTATTGCTGGCTTGTTGGCATAGACCTTACTTTTGAGATGACACCCAAGGAAGAAATCTAAAGGCCTCAAGCCGCATGATTGTAGTAGCCAATTCACTTTGCTGTTTCGAGAAATGATGCGACAGGGGAACTTCTCATTGCATTTCTGTTTGAACGTCCATTTTCGTAATAGGCTTGGGTAACTTTAACACGTTGTTTGGTTGTTAATCTTTCCAAGGTTGAAATTGCCAAAGACGTAAGTTGTTAAAAAAAATAATTCGATGTTTAAACTTGAATTCACATTTAAAATCGGTTCAATTTATTGGAACACCTTTTAGAAGATCCGCAAACAAAAGGGAAATGTTGTAAGAATCTGGATGCAATGTTACTGTTGATGTTCAAGCGATTTAAGCACTTTCTATACATTTTCGTCTTTAAATTTAATTTTTTTTTCTACCCATAATTTCGAAATTATGGCCAGAATCATTACGAAGAGCAGCTAATTCGTTATATATATATATATATATATATATATATATATATATGTGTGTGTGTGTGTGTGTGTGTGTGTGTGTGTGTGTATATATATGTATATATATATGTGTGTGTGTGTGTCTGTGTGTATAATGAAAAGATTTGAACACTAATATTCCATGGTCATAATTTATTCCATTGGAATCGTAAATACGATCCAATTCATCAGACCTACAGATTCAAAAAGAAAACAGAAAAAACAACTCCGGGAAAATATTAGTAAGAGTATATGTGTGAGAGTGTGGGAGGACATGAGATCTATATAGATGGGTAACAGACGAGAGAGGCAGGGAGGTCTAAAGATGGAGGGGGCATTAAAAGTTAACAGAGAGAAGATTTAAAGAAGGGTTTCAGTGAGAAAAATATGCGTATTTTCAAACGTCCGAAGATATACCGGAAGAGTGTATACATTTCTTGGCGACATACACACCCCATAGGCGTTAAAATCTTATACTCCCGCCCAGACACCTACAACACATACATACACACACATACACACACACACCTATATATATATATACACATATACATACACACGCCTAGAAAAACTGATTTCAAAACCCATGCTAAATTCGCTATAATTGAGAGAATGTAAACGTTTAGAGAAGATAACATTAGAAAGATTTTAGGATTCCATGAAACTAAGTGGAGACGACGCTCGAAAACACATTGTCTAGCCGGGCCAAACCATAAACTTAACAATACAGATAGTTTTAATATATAACCCTGCAAATCACAACCTACTCAGCCACAGCCACACGGATCTATACACGTACACACATCATACTCACTCTTTAATGAGTCAAATGATAACACACACCCACCGCAGCATATACGCTCACACATACCCTACTAATTCCCTACCTAAGAACCAAATAACACACACACCAACCAGAGGCCCCCATAAAACTATCAGACTGGCCAAAGTATTGTCGAGCGGCATGTTTCCATCCAGTCCCCATTCCAATAACAACCGAAAAGAGACCGTTTGACCAACACGAGGAATGTTGAAAAATTCATGCTAAAAAGATAAGACAAATGAAAACTACATGAATTTTTCAACATTCCTATCTATCTATCTATCTATCTATCTATCTATCTATCTATCTCAGAATCTTTGTCTATCTATCTATCTATCTATCTATCTATCTATCTATCTATCTATCTATCTCAGACTCTTTATCTATCTATCTATCTAACTATCTATCTATCTCAGACTCTTTGTCTATCTATCTATTTATCTATCTATCTATCTATCTATCTATCTATCTCAGACTCTTTGTCTATCTATCTAGACAATCATGTCTGTCTACCCACTTCACTTCCTCACTTCGTTAATTTACATATACTTAATACTGCCCGTCAAAAATGTGTAAATTTCTTTTCATTTTTCATTTCAACATTTGGAAATAAATCTGATGATCCGCGGTCCTTTAAAAGGGCTTTGGTGAAATAATTTATTATATGGAACCTTAAAGAGCTCTCTGGATTTTATCCTCATTGGGTCTACCCATACGGATTACCTAGTTTTTCGTAAACTATATATATATATATATATATATATGTGTGTGTGTGTGTGTGTGTGTGTGTGTGTGTGTGTGTGTGTGTGTGTGTGCGCGCGCGCGCGCGTCGGTCGCAGCATGCGGCACCTTTGTGCCTGAAAACCTTACTACGGGTTGACCCAAGCCTTGTCAATGAAATTGAGAAGACAGAACCGTTGGGAGCCGTTGACAGCTCTGCTAGCACGAATTCACAAGTCAACGTGGCCGAGGGTTTCAATCTCATGACGACAATGGAGTATTGATATCATATATGGCCAAGTGATGCCCATTCTCTCACTGCACTATCGCTTTATCCAGGAAAGTTCTTACCGTCATGGCTAAGACCCGCCGTGTCACGCCCATTGTAGCGAACCACCCTCATTCCTTTCGTAAGCTCTAATCAAGAAGTTTCTCTCAACGAACCGCTGCTTTGCGGAACCGAATCCAAAGATGATGCTTCCCCGATCGCTACAATCTTAAACTGTTGGTCTAGGACTAACGATTACCTTGCACGCGTATTTCCATCAACCCCCTCTTACTCTTCATCAGGCTAACTCTTATAGGTTATGTACAAGGTGAACCTCATTGTCAACTGGATATTAGCCATTATTACTATTCATGTTTTAATGGAATGTCCCACGCTCCCTATCGTCTATGACTATATCAGTAGATATATATAGCGAGCACAGGATATACCTGGGGGCTTCCTTCGGCAATTAGAGATTCATTCTCCAGCTTTGCTGGTCAAACTTTCTGACTTTCGGCGGAGATGAACCCAGACGAGGCTGTGCTGAAGGGCAGAGTCTCGTCTGGGGTGGTAGACAGCTACCCGACCCCGTGTTTTACAGTCTCTACGGAGAATTTTTGCCCGAGTCTACGGGTTCGGTTTTGACTCCGCATTAGAAAAGGCCTTATGCCACATCCTGCCGCCGGAGGGGGGCATTAAAAACGGCCTCATGCCACATCCTGCTTCGGAATTACCAGCCTGCTACCCGATTCCCTATCTTTTAGTAGTGTATTCTCTATCACAATAAACCCATCTTCTGTCATCTACATGCGTGTTGCTGTTCTTTCACTCGAGTGCCACCATGTTCTGTTTGTAATCTCTTTAAGCTACAACAATTTGCTTAAGAACAATGCAGATAACATTCTAATCAAGAAAGTTGTTGATACTAGCAATATATCGTCCAGGGTATGATGATAAACTACATCCGGAAGCAAGAACTCTGATCGGGAGATTGGAGGTTTTGAGGAACTGCCTCTTAATTGCTGTTGTTCCCAAGTCCACCATGACTGGGATGGTAGTACCTGTTAGGGAAAATATTGCAATAACAAGCATAAATCTGAATGCCAAGTATTGAACTCACAACGCTTTAGGTCAAGTCACTAGATCCAACCAACGCTTTTACCCATTGGACGATCGAGAACATCAGTGAAAGAATTTGGGGGATTTGTAAACTTAATGTTTCAGTAATCATTTTTACCAGAATTTTGCAATTTAGTCTTTATTATTGCTTTTCTCTAGCACTCCATATTGCTGGTTCCCATATTGTATTCATTTCTATGCTTGGTCGGCTCAGGAGATTTTTGTGGCTCAGCATATGTGCTGATTCCATAAATTTTCGTATTTTTCAGGAACTTCCTCTGTCTATTATTTCAACCTCACCCCACACGGAGCGATGATCTACCTTTTTCCTCCGTATGTGGTAAACTACGCCAATTTTTCTATTTCCATTCGTGTTACGGCTTTATGATGTTCTTATAGTCTTACCTTAAGGCAGAGGTTCTCAAATTAAAATTACCCCTAGAGGGTACAAAATTATATAATTGAAGTACCTGATAATTTAAAAAATAATTCAATTAAATTTAATTTTGTAAAATGAGAGAGAGAGAGAGAGAGAGAGAGAGAGAGAGAGAGAATGCAAATTTTTATTTCTGTTTTGGTATTTTTACTAATGACTAATTTGCACAATTTTTAGTCACAAATCAGTCAGTACTAATCATAATCATTCATTCAAAAAGAAAATTTTTTAAATTGCCAAAAACAAAAATACTAAAAAAAAATTTGTTTTTAATGAATGATTATGATTAGTATTCATTTGTAGGTCTACTAATACAGCGGATAAAGTGAATAATTTTTTATTAATGACTACAAACGTTTTTTTAAAAAAAATTCGGAATTTTATACAGAGTACTAACTTATACTAAAAAAATTAGTAGATTAGTACTAAATAAGAAATCAGTATTTTGAGTGTCGCTTAGTATATTTTTTTAGTCACAGTATTTTGACTAAAAAGAACCCTTAGTATTTTGACTGAAAAAATCATTCATTCATTTAGTCACGAAATTGTACATCAATGCTTTATGATGGCTATGAATTTTTTGTATGGGAGTAGGGGGTAAATGGAGAAATACATAAAGCCGAGGGGGTCAATGATGGAGGACAGGTTGAGAATGGCTGCCTTAAGGGGTTGCATGTTTCCCCTTTATATTGCTTACCACAGCAGAACGGAATGTCATGTTCTCCTCTAGGGTGGGGGATTTACAACGACCGAAACGTCGTGAATATGGCAATAAAGATGAAGACAACAGTCCGAATAATGTAAATAATTACAATACCCCATCTCAGAAATATAGGCAGATATTAGCAAGACGTTCAAGACGGGAAATGTTCATTATATAGGAAGTAATAGTACGGGGTTTCTTTCTTTTTCTCTCTGAAACTGGAGCGTCGCAGATATGTCTTTTCTGTCTTCCTGCGTGATCAAAAACAGAACAGTACGTTATGTATGCCTTTCTTTCTTTCTTTCTTTCTATTTGGATCGACTTGTTTCCTAATTTCTTTTTAAGCCTCTCTTCAACAATTAATTACGCTTTCGTTTGATTCTTTATTTCTTTCTGTTCCACTGAACATGTTGCTTTCATCATTGTCAAACTCTCTTCGATTGTAAGAACATTGCTCTTTCTTTCTTTCTTTCTTTCTTTCTTTCTTTCTTTCTTTCTATTTTGTTTGACCAGTTGCCTTCATCCAATTTATCTTCCTTTTTTTGGACATTTTTCTTTCTTTCTTTCTTTCTTTCTTTCTTTCTTTCTGTTTCCTTTTAATTTCTTTCTATATTTTCGAGTCAATTTCTTTCTTTCTTTCTTTCTTTCTTTCTTTCTTTCTTTCTTTCTTTCACGAGTACCAGACAGCCTCGTCCTGGGTAAGACGATAAGGCTTCTGATCAGGAGGTTTTGAGAAGCGTGGAACCACCTTTTTGCTGGTGTTTCCAGGTCCACCCTGAGCCAGGGTGATAGCACCTGTTCGGGTCCCAACTATGGGAAATTACATAACGTCCAAATGGGATCAAAACACTATGATAGTGTAAACATTGTTTTTATTTACCGGCTATAAATTTTTTGAGGAAAAATTATTGCCTGCAATAAATTTTTGTGAAAAATATTATCAGCAATTAAAATTTTGTAGGCATTAAATAACCCAGTGGGTATGATATGCCATAAAACAAAAAACAAACAGCATCGCTAATATGTCTTTTACGTCTTTCCCTGCGATCAAAATAGGAAAAGTACAATATTTATGAGATATTGGCAGGGTCTTTCTTTTTTTCTTTCTTTCTTTCTTTCTCACTGAAGAAAACAGAGTCGTTGATATATATTTTCTCTCTTTCCTCGTCATCAAAACGAATCAATACATTATCTTTGCAGTTTTGCCAACACCTTTCTTTCTTTTTTCTATCGTCTTTCTTTCTTTCTTTCTTTCTTTCTTTCTTTCTTTCTTTCCTTTCTTCCTTATAACCAAACAGCCTCCCTAAAATATCTTTTCTCTCTTTCACCGTGATCAAAACGGACCAGTACATTGTCTATGTAGTATTGCCGAGACCTTTCTTTCTTTTTTCCTTTGTTTTTCTTTCCTTCTTTCTTAATAAAAAAATACAGCCTCTCTAATATGGTTTTCTATCTTTCTACGCCATCAAAAGAGAATAGTTCATTATTTATGAGATATTGGTCAGGCGTAAAGTAACCAGCATATAATAATATACTTATAACTTAAGCTATTACTGCATATCTTTCTGCACAGAGAAAAAAGCTATTCTATTTTAGCAGATTGCTTTTGATACGGGCGAAATTCTGAAAATCGAGATTCCGTATCTTTCTTAAAATGTCCCTTGTGTAACCAGGTTTATATCAGTTTATTTGCCATTTCTTTTATTTTTCTGATTTTTATTTTTTCTTCCCAAGATTATTATTTTTTTATTGCTCAAACGTTATTTTCCCAACCAAAGATTCCCTCATTGTATTTGCGCTACGGAATCAAGTACAGGTTTTGTTTACACATTCCCGCGCAAAAAATATTGGTCTGTTCGGAATATGATGTCGGTTATAATGTCAGAATTAAATTATTATTCGTTCATTAACGTATTTAATAAAACATGTCGGATTTCAGGGGTTGCAAGATATATGGACCACTAGGAACCTCATCTTGCCACTGTCAGACGGAGAAAAATGGCGTGGTTTGGACACTTTACAAGGGACGACATCCTGTGCAAGACCATCATGCAAGGCACCGTTGACGGTGGACGTAGGAGAGGGCGCCAAACGCAAAAACTGGTTGGACAATGTCAAACAATGGACAAAAATGCTGATGGCTGCCGTTGATAGATATATAGTGTGGCGTCTGCATTCAGACCCTCACCACTACGATTACAAAGGTCAAGGGGATGTTGATATCAGATTAAACAATAATATCAATTGCTTATATATATATATATATATATATATATATATATATATATATATATATATATATATATATATATATATATCATAATTAAGTAATTCATCGAGTTTTAGAAGAAACCTCAACAGGATGCACTGGACGTCCTATATTTGGGACTCATCAGCGGTGCGCATCCACTACCAGGAATTGAAACCCGGACAGTTACGTTATTAAGCAAATGTCATACCAACTGTGCCACGGCCCCCGGTGACGAAGAGGTAACGAATTAAACTCGACATAGCACCGCTCATTCACATATTCCGTGGTGGAACTCATCCAAGTTCCTTAAACCAAGGATTGTGCCCCCGAGAGCCACGATTAGTATAATCGAGCCGCTCCATCCAGAGCATTAGAAGCCGGTTCAAGCAAGGATATACAAGAATAAATGAAAAAGCTACGACGCATTCCTTAATAAATTTAATGACAGCAATTCTCGGATTAACTTCTTCATGCTGTCATTAAATTCATTAAGGAATGGGTCGTAGCTTTTTCATTTCCTTTATTTTCCAAAGTACGTTTAATCTCATAAAATAACTACTGAAGGTTTAAAAACAAAGCTACTGTCGTGTTAGAAAATACGTTCCTGCAATATTTTAAGCTTTAAGTGAATAATGTTTTTGTGTAAATAATGTGTTAACAAAACCCGTACATGATTTCTAAGCGCAAATACTTTAAGTATAATGAGGACGCGAGGCCTGTTAATTTTTATTTCCCAAAGCCTCTCTTGTCCGATCACTGGGCTCCATGTTGCAACCTTTCCTCCCCCGTTGGAAGCCTGAAGAGCGAGAGCGAAACCGTTTGCTTCGCCCGTTTTTAATATGTCTAGTAATATCAAGCTTCATACGTTTATTGCTGTGATAAAATTGTGTACCTTCAAAAATATCTTTAAATATATATATATATATATATATATATATATATATATATATATAATTATTTATTTAAATATTACAACATAAATATGTTATAAAATCACGGCAAAAGTAGCCATTTTGTTTCAACACTTCTAGTGTCTTTTCAAGTGACGATGTAGAATATAGAATAAAATAAAGGTTTTATTCTATATTCTACATCGTCACTTGATAAGACACTAGAAGTGTTGAAACAAAATGGCTATTTTTGTCGTGATTTTATAACATATTTATGTTGTAATATTCAAATAAATAATTATATCTGCTCTACTCTGTATTGAGCACTCTTTAAAGAATATTAATTGTTGGTTATTGGATCTCACTCTGTATATACCAATCCTAAACTTGGCTATATATATATAATATATATATATATATATATATATATATATATATATGAATCATTCCTACAAAAATAGATTAGTAACGTTAACGACATAAAATGATGAAATCGTTTCGCAAACAAAATTTTACAGGTGGAATAACTTTTGTTAATACACCTGTAAAATTTTGTATCCGTTAACAATAACTCATTTAAAAAGGAATAAACATATTTCGATTCGGATTTAACTTTTCGTTTCGAATGAAGCCTGCATTTTACCAAAAACAAAATAATTTCTATGACAGAGGATGACTGAATGTACAGTTGAAAGTACTTGCGTATTAAAGAACGACCTTATACAGCTTATAATTTTTAAAAACAAGGATCATAACATTCATTTGTAGTTTAATGCATATTTAAAATTTTGTTTGCGAAGGGATTTCGCCATTTTATTTTATTAACTTTACTAATCTACTTTTTGTATGAATGATTCATTGTAATATAAATTGAACTGCACCACATATTGTATATATATATATATGGAGAGCTAGACAGATACAAACAGAGAGAGATTCCGATAGATAAGTCTAGAATGCAATAAATAGACAGACTGAGATAGATAGATAGATAGATAGATAGGATCTGATTGAAATAACATATAAAAAAAAGATGAAAACATGTCTATAAGGTGTTGTGATTATTTGCACTATTTCCATTGTTCAGACTGTTGTCTTTATTTTTTTTTTTCCATATTCACGATGTTTCAGCCTTCGCGGAATAGTCACAATACATTACATTGCATCTAGACATATGGTTCTGTTGTTAATATTTCGGTCTCTCACGTGACACGACGTCATAGAACCGTATCATGAATTTACTACCTGCGTCTGCTATTCCGCGACAGTTATCGCCGCACAGCAATCTTCTATATCAACATAACAGAATATCATCTTTGAAAAGGGTGAAAATCTTTGTTTTAATGCCCATATAACCACTCTGAAGATGGCACATGTGAGCAGAAAACTTAGAGAAAGGAAGAACTTAATAAAAAAATATCCAAATGTGGGATAATATATATATATATATATATATATATATATATGCAATATATATATTACTTGTTAGCTGTCAATATACCTCTTAACACCTTCGAGCGCTTAGCATTGGGGCGGGTAGAATAGAGCTCAACGAGTTTTAGTGGACTTAACAGTTTTCAATAAGCTTGTCTGAATCGTCTTCAAGAAGCAAGAGCAATATCTAAAAAGTCAGCCAATCTAACAGTGATCTCATCCCACAATCCTCACACTTTCTCCATATGTGGCCTCCTTTGTAATCACTAGCGGGTCTTCAGTGGCACTTAAGATTATCACACGAAATATATAATTAAATAATAAGAGACACTACCCCTGAACAAGGCGATAATGCCAATAGGCTACTGGGAGTGAAAGAGAATGAAAACATTTCAAAAGGAATCAGAAACCCAACCTTAAACAGGAAGCCAACAATAGACCTTCACTTCTGTTCCCAAAAACGGAGAGGAATATGAACAGGACGATAAGAGAACCTATCTGTCTACTGTAGAACTGTGTTCTTCAGTGATCGTCAAAATTAACATATGTCTTCATAATTCCTGTTATTTTACTGTCCTTTCTCCTTTTAGAGAGCTTTTATTTTTTTCATATTTTCCCTCACCCTGTAAACACTTACGTCTTAGGGGCTTTCTGGCCTTGAATGGAGTGAGACATTTAAAAACGAAAAGACAAAGTTATCATCTCCCTGTGAATGTTAAATATAAATTTCTACTCGTATCTTTAGCCACACAAGCCGTTACCCCATTTACTGTTGAATGTCAGTCAAATCTTTTATCATTCCTAAATATCTTATGATCCACATTAAATGAAATAAATCTCTCCGATATTACTAACATATATGCTTGGGATGGTGGGGCTTTCGCTAACGAGCGTACAATGCACCCAATTAATGTTTCAGCTGAAAAAACCACCCCGAATAGCGTTATCTTCGCCATGAATATTTTTTTCCCAGAATCCCCCCGTGGTTAATATTTACAAATCGTCTTTATTAACCTATAAACAGGAACAGAAGCGTTGCTGGAGAAATGCCTAGATTTTTGGCTTTATCTTTTTGTGTTCTACAGTTGTCTTTGTTTATATTTATACTAGCTGCGTACTCACCCTAGGGAAGACCCGCTTTCTTCAATTATATTTTGAAGGGGACAAATACTCTCGTTCGGATTGATTGCAAACTATATACATATATATATATATATATATATATATATATATATATATATATATATATATATATATATATATATATATAAATATAAAAGTGGACATGGAAGTCAGCACTTAGAGGCGACAGTCTGTTTCATGCTAGTGCAATCGTCAGGCGACTAGTGCTGTTATTTTTCTCGGCTATTTATATAAGGGTCAGTGGTGCATTATGGGTAGTCTATTTTGGCGGTTACTTTTACCGGAAGTGGCTTATTTGTTTATTTATTTATGTCAAATTGTTTTGCTTGTTTTTTGTTTGTTTTTTTATTTTTATTTTTATTTTTTATCTTATATATTTATTTATTTATTCTTTTATTTTGATCGGTGTTTTTGGTTAACGTAGTAAAAATTTGTTTATATGGCTTATTGTTGGTAGTCTATAATGGCCGTCATTACCGGAAATCGCTTGTTCGCTTATTTATTTGGGTCAAATTGTTTTGCTTGTTTTTATTTATTTTCATTTTTATTTTTTATCTTATATATTTGTTTATTTGTCATTGATTAAATCTGTTTGTTGAATTTGTGTTTTTTTCTGACTATTATTTAGGTGGGAACAGTTTTTAATTTATCTATTTAGGTTGGTTATCTTTATTTGTTTTTGTTTTGTTTTTTAAACGGCTAGTTTATCGTAATCGGTTGTTAGTTTATTTATATATTTGGATGTATTTAGATCGATTTATTATACTTGTTGTTATTTATTTGTTACACTATATCTTTTTGGCTTTCGGTTTTTAAGTAACGTAGTATATTATCTTTTATTAATGTTTTTTTTTAATTTTTTTTTTTATTATTATTTTTATTTGTATAACAGTTATAACTTTCGTCCGTTCTTTTGTTTTGATTTTGTTTCGTATATTCTAACAGGTGTGGTTTTATGATTTGTTTGGAGTAATTTATTTTGCTTATTTTATTGTTGTTTGTTTATATATTTATTTATTTTTCTATTTTAAGTTACGTAGTAAAAATTTGTTTTCATGTCTACATTTTGAGATTAGCTCGGATCTTTTATTTAATAATTTATTTTCATCTGGGAAGGTAATGATAGCTATTTTTTCCTCCAAGCAAAGTTTGCAGGTTTTTGATAGGTTGTTGTAGGCTGATGATTTTTTCCTTATTTTCCAAGATATTTTTGGTGTGGTGTGTGTTTTGTTTTTTATTTCCCAGATATACTTAGAAAGCATTGTGCTGTTCGCATATTTACTATTTGTGAAAGACATTTTGTGTACATAATTTCTTTGTTTCCATGGTCCTTCGGTTACTCCTATATATACTTTTTCTTCATTATCTGCTGATTTTGACGCAAGCCTTTATCACACTAAAAGACCACAAGGAAAATTTCAAAACCAACCCTGCATGCAGACTCATAAACCCAGCCAAAAGCGAACTAGGTAAAATAAGTAAAACAATACTAGAAAGAATTAATTCTGAACTTAGGAAGAAGTTAGGAGTAAACCAGTGGAAAAACACAAAAACAACCATTGACTGGTTCAACAGCATAAATAACAAACAAAATTGCCACTTCCTACAATTAGACATAAAAGAATTTTACCCATCCATAACAGAACGTACACTAGATAAGGCCATCAACTTAGCTCAGGAACAAATAATAATAAAACCAAACGAAATCGACATCATTAAGCACTCACGTAAATCATTATTATTTCACCATGAAGAAGCATGGATAAAGAAAGATGGGATATTTGACACTACAATGGGAAGCTTTGACGGTGCAGAGACATGCGAAATCGTAGGCATTTACTTACTACACGAACTAAGCAAAATAATAGATAGAAATGACACAGGGCTCTACAGAGATGACGGTCTCATAATCTTAAGAAACTGCAACAAACAAAAGACTGATAAAACTAGAAAAGCAATAATTAAAATTTTCAAAAATAACGGATTCGAGATAGATATAAAAACTAACCTAAACGAAGTAGATTTTCTAGATGTCACCTTCAACCTAAGAAAAGGCACACACAAACCATACAGAAAACCGAATGATAAACCACAGTACATACATATATACTCCAACCACCCGCCTTCTATAATCAAACAGATACCTAAATCGATTAACCGCAGGCTTTCCGACAATTCTTCCGATGAATCTATATTTAACAAGGCCAAGAAAGACTACGAAACAGCCCTAAAAGATAGCGGATTCCCAGCAACACTCACATACTCACCACAGAACACAAAAAAGACCAACAGAAAAAGAAATATCATATGGTTCAACCCACCGTACAGCAAAAACGTAAAAACAAACATAGGAAAAATATTCTTCAAGCTTTTACACAAACACTTCCCGGAATCAAGCACCCTACACAAAATATTCAACAAAAACACAGTAAAAATCAGCTACAGTTGCACTGAGAACATGGCACAAATAATAAAAAAGCACAACAGAAAAATTATTAACAAACCACACGAACAAATTAAACCCACGTGCAACTGCAGAATAAAAAACGAATGTCCCTTAAACGGTAATTGTTTACAAAACAACGTAATCTACCAAGCCACGACAAAATCAGCAGATAATGAAGAAAAAGTATATATAGGAGTAACCGAAGGACCATGGAAACAAAGAAATTATGTACACAAAATGTCTTTCACAAATAGTAAATATGCGAACAGCACAATGCTTTCTAAGTATATCTGGGAAATAAAAAACAAAACACACACCACACCAAAAATATCTTGGAAAATAAGGAAAAAATCATCAGCCTACAACAACCTATCAAAAACCTGCAAACTTTGCTTGGAGGAAAAAATAGCTATCATTACCTTCCCAGATGAAAATAAATTATTAAATAAAAGATCCGAGCTAATCTCAAAATGTAGACATGAAAACAAATTTTTACTACGTAACTTAAAATAGAAAAATAAATAAATATATAAACAAACAACAATAAAATAAGCAAAATAAATTACTCCAAACAAATCATAAAACCACACCTGTTAGAATATACGAAACAAAATCAAAACAAAAGAACGGACGAAAGTTATAACTGTTATACAAATAAAAATAATAATAAAAAAAAAAAAATTAAAAAAAAACATTAATAAAAGATAATATACTACGTTACTTAAAAACCGAAAGCCAAAAAGATATAGTGTAACAAATAAATAACAACAAGTATAATAAATCGATCTAAATACATCCAAATATATAAATAAACTAACAACCGATTACGATAAACTAGCCGTTTAAAAAACAAAACAAAAACAAATAAAGATAACCAACCTAAATAGATAAATTAAAAACTGTTCCCACCTAAATAATAGTCAGAAAAAAACACAAATTCAACAAACAGATTTAATCAATGACAAATAAACAAATATATAAGATAAAAAATAAAAATGAAAATAAATAAAAACAAGCAAAACAATTTGACCCAAATAAATAAGCGAACAAGCGATTTCCGGTAATGACGGCCATTATAGACTACCAACAATAAGCCATATAAACAAATTTTTACTACGTTAACCAAAAACACCGATCAAAATAAAAGAATAAATAAATAAATATATAAGATAAAAAATAAAAATAAAAATAAAAAAACAAACAAAAAACAAGCAAAACAATTTGACATAAATAAATAAACAAATAAGCCACTTCCGGTAAAAGTAACCGCCAAAATAGACTACCCATAATGCACCACTGACCCTTATATAAATAGCCGAGAAAAATAACAGCACTAGTCGCCTGACGATTGCACTAGCATGAAACAGACTGTCGCCTCTAAGTGCTGACTTCCATGTCCACTTTTATATTTATTTTTTATATTTACACACGCTCTATCTCTGATATTGAGCACTTTACCCCATAAATATAGCACACTTTAAGACTATATTTCTGCATATATATATATATATATATATATATATGGGTGTGTACGTCCGTGTAGATAAAGAGAGAGTATATGTCTTTCAAATATATATATATATATATATATATATATATATATATATATATATATCGACGGTGAGATGAGAACGAAAGTAATATATAAATTCCAACGTTCACAGCATTAATTAAAAAAAGAGCTCGACACTGATAGTAGAGCGATAATTATTTATTTATTATAATTATGTATGTATGTATGTATGTATAAAAAATATAGTTTTAACGTATGCTATATTTATGGGATAAAGTACTCAATATTAGAGGTAGAGCGTATGTAAATATAAAGTGAACATTGAAGTCAGCACTCAGAGGCAGGGTGTTGACTTCAATGTTCACTTTTATATTTATATTTCTGTATATATATATATATATATATATATATATATATATATATTGGTGTGTGTGTGGAAATAGAGAGAGAGGGGACAACTATCTATATAACATATAGGTATAGACAGACGGTACATATATATATATATATATATATATATGTATATATATATATATATATATGTAAGCAAATGTGTGGATGTAGATCCGACGGTATGATGAAAATGTGGAAAAGACAAAGCAAAATCCGAATATGTGAGTTTACTGTTTTTTTATTTTGTTTTTGCTTCTGTGGGTAAACGAATAAAATGTCATCGATGTAACGGAAGTAATGTGTATCATCAGGGATTATATATTTGAAAGGTCTAGACTCTTCCCTGGGAGCAGCTTTTCGTAGCGCCGCCCACGTGACGCCAGCGTATCCGACTCCAAGAAAGAATACTCTGACTTTAGAATTTCAGTTTTTCTGTTTCTGACCAGTCCTGTATATATCGTCTCTTCATCTAACTTAAATCTAATATAAATATGTCTCCATTAACCATGTCCTGAAGAAGGTCTATTTGACCGAAACGTCTGACGTCGACAGAATAACAAAAACAAAATAAAAAAACAGTAAACTCACATATTCGGATTTTGCTTTGTCTTTTACGCATTTTCATCATATATATATATATATTTATATATATATATATATATACACACATATATATATATATATATATATATATATATATATATATATATATATATATATATATATATAGGTGTGAATGTGTGTATGTGTGTACAGAAAAGGGAGAGAAGGATATATATATATATACATATATATATATATATATATATATATATATATATACTGGGTGCGATGGATAAATTGTCAACTTAATGGTGCAAAAATGAAGATAACACTGACATCTTATTTTAACAGATATTTACCAAAATTACATAAAAATATCTTGAAATGTTAAGAGTTAATTTATACAATAAAAACGCCATACAACCACTGCCTCCAGATGACTTCGGAATCTCCTGCAACTCTTCTGGACGGTCTCCAGTTGGTGAATACTGTCATAATCCTTACCTTCAGTTCATCGTTGGTGTTACAAGGAGTTTTGTTGTTCTCTGACTCCACCACACTCCACACATAATATTCAAGTGGGTTGCTGTCTGGGGAGTTAGCTGGCCACATGTCAGGGTGATGTAGTCGCAGAAATTGTCTGACAGCCATGACTGTGTTCTCCTGCTTGTGTGGCATGGTACAGAGTCCTGTTGCCAGCCATAGGGTCTTCCAGCAGCCTCCCTCTTGACCTGTGGGAAGAGAAGTGGAGGTATAATGTCGCCATCACTAGTGATCACTCCAAACACCATGATTTTGATTGGATATTTCCGAATTCGCTGGAGGGTCCTCAGATTAACATCCAAACACACTTATATATTCATATTGGAGCTTCCGGCGAGAATGCCAAGCAGTACAGCATGCCGTTTCAAAATTTCTGGCGGAGTCAATTGCCTCAGGGTGCTCTTTTTCTTAGAAACTCTGCTTAACTGACTCTATATACTTTGTAGTCGACAAAATCAAAGAAATAAATAAATAACGCGCATGCGCGAAATTAAAAATATATAATGGCGGCCATTTATTCTTCACATCCTATTTAACGATGCATATTTTTATATATCAGGAAGAAGAAATGAAAAAAGAAAAAGGCAGAAGATAAAGAATAAGATGAAGTAGAAAAGGAAGAAAAAGATGTAAAATAAGATGATAATGAAAGAAGAGGAAAAGAAAGAAGAAAAAGAAGAAAAAAAGAAGCAAATGAAGAAGAAGAAGAAGAAGAAGAAGAAGAAGAAGAAGAAGAAATGGAAGAGAAAGAAGAAAATGAAGAAGAAAAAGAAGATGAAGAAAAAGAAGAATAAGAAAATGAAAAAGCGAAGGAAGGAGAAGAAAAAAGAAGAAAAGGATGAAGAAGAAATCTCAGAAAAAGAAAAAAGATGGAAGAAGGAGAAGTGGAAGAAAAAATGAAAAAGAAGAGGAAGAAAAAAACATAAAGAAAGAGTAGTTGAACAAGAAAAGACAGAAGAAAATGAAGATGTAAAAAGAAAGGGAAGATGAGAAAGAAAAAAGAGAATAAGATGATGAAGAAGAAAAGGCAGAAGAAGAAAAAGAAGATGAAAATGAAAGAAGAAGAAGAAGAAGAAGAAGAAGAAGAAGAAGAAGAAGAAGAAGAAGAAAAAAAAGAAGAATGAGTTGTAATAAAACCCGTATGTTAAAAGGGAAAACAGAGAAATAGAAACGTGATAAGGTAAATAAAACGAAAACGAGGCTGCAAATTAAAAGCCCGAATCGGTTTTAATGTTTTCCGTTTCGAATATTCTGTATTCAGTCACAGACGCTTCCAAACATTATCAAAGATTCATAGAATTTATAAATTTACGAGATACTATAAATAACGGCGTTTATTAACTTGCTCATAAGATTATTAATTGGATATAGAGTAATTTCAAAATGACCTTTTCATCATGAACTATGTTTCTGATGGTATATCCGAAGAACTCGTCTCTATAAATAATTCCCAGTCCGAAAATAATAAGAATTTTATTGAGTCTTAGAAACAAGACAAGGAATTTGTTTTAATTTGTTTTCTTTCGTATTGAATTAGTTCGGAGAGAAAGGCTTTTATAAAGGTAAGATTAGGGTAGGGTGTATACGTTCAAATAATGGTGGATGCGAAAATGCTCGCGTGGATAAAGGAAGCGGAAAAGCTAATTCGCGAACATATACATACATATGTATGTATATATATATATAGATATAGATATATATAGTATGTATGTATGTATGTATGTTTCCATGTGTGTATAGGGATAAATGGGAAATGCCCCCAGGTAAATGTCATTGAGTTCTCGTGTTCTAGAATTAGACCTTGCAGTAAATACGAAGAAAGAGAGCAAGAAGAAAAGATGGGGTGTGCATGCGTTGCGAAAAAAAGATGGAAAAATCGAAAAAGATGGATGAAGCAGTAAAGAATTGAAGATGGAGGAGGGTAGAGAGAGAAAACAGCCGAGAAGGAAATGAAGAAGAGGAGAAAGAAGTGAGGAAAGAGATTAACAAAAATAAAGAAATTATGGTAGAGAGAGAGAGGGGGGAGGAAGGGGGGAAAAAGGAGGAAGAAGGTGAAGAAGAACAAGAATTACCTTGTTCTTCTTGATGAAGAAGGAAAAGAAAGAAGACGTAGAAGAGAAAGATAAGAATAATAATAAAAGGAAAAGGAAGATGAAGAAGAAGAAATAGAAGAAGAAGAAGAAGAAGAAGAAGAAGAAGAAGAATATGAGGTCGAAAAAGATGAAGAAAAGGAGGACGAAAGAGATGAAGACGAAGAAGAAATAGAAAAAAGGATGATGATGATGATGATGATGAAGAAGAAGAAGAAGAAATGGTGAAGATGATGAAGAAAGAGAAGAAAAAGGTGAAGATGATGAAGTAGAAGGAGAATAAGAAAAAAGATGATGTTGATAATGATGATGATGATGAAGAAGAAGAAGAAGAAATAAAGAAAGAATATGACAGTAACACAAGACGAAGAAGAGAAGAAGAATATGAGAGCAAGCCAAGAAGAAGAAAAAAGAAAGAAAGAAAGAAGAAGATGATGTAAAACCAAAAATATAGAAATGGGGTCACTGAATGAGTAAAAAAAGAAAGAAAAGCAACTACACCGTTGCAACGGCTACTCTTACTACTCCTCATACTAATATTACTATTGTACGACTGCTAACAGATACGGATGGCCCCGTAATTACACAAATAAAAAAACTACTGAAATATATATAGGAGAAATACGGTATTATTAAAAGAGTAGAATCACAAATTCTCGGGCGCTGAATATATATATATATATATATATATATATATATATATATATATATATATATATATATATATATAAGTGAACATAGAAGTCAACACTTAGAGGCGACAGTCTGTTTCATGCTAGATGCAATCATCAGGCTACGAGTGCTATTATTTTTCTCGGCTATTTATATATACGGGTTAGTGGTACATTGTGTGTAGTCAATTTTGGCGGTTATTTTACCGGACGTCGTTTACTTGTTTATTTATTTATTTGGGTGAAATTATTTTGCTTGTTTTTCTTTATTTTTATTTTTATTTTTTATCTTATATATTTATTTATTTTTTTATTTTTATTTTCATCGGTATTTTTATTGACGTAACACAAATTTGTTTATATAGCTTATTTAATAGTTTTGTCTTTGTTTGGGAAGATATTTAAAGCTATTTGTTCAATTTTGGGGATGATTATTGTGGTTTGTTCTAACTATTATTTTGGCGGGAAGAGATTTTAATTTATTTATTTGGATTGATTATCTTTATTTGTTTTTTTCTAATCGGCTAGTTTATCGGTATCGGTTGTTAGTTTATTTATATATTTTGGTTTTCGATTTTTGGTTTTCGATTTTTAAGTAACGCAGTATATTATTTTTTATTCATTTTTTTCATCGTTAACAGTTATAGCTATTTTTCGTCCGATGTTTTGTTTTGATTTTTATAGTCTAATATTTTGGTCATAATAGTTTGCTAATTTGTTTATTATTTACTTTATTTATTGATTTTGTTCCTTATTTTTTATTCTATTTCTTCTATTCTAACAGGTGTGATTTGGTAATTTGTTTGGATTAATTTATTTTGCTTATTTTATTGTCATTTTGTTTATTTATGTATTTATTTATTTTTTCCGTTATCGATTTTTAAGTAACGTAGTAAAAATTTGTTTTCATGTCTGCATTTTGAGATGATCTCGGATCTTTTATTTAATAATTTATTTTGGTCTGAAAAGGTAATGGTATCTATTTTTTCCTCCAAGCAAAGTTTGCAAATTTTTGATTGGTTGTTGTAGGCTGATGATCTTTTCCTTATTTTCCAAGATATTTTTGGTGTGGTGTGCGTTTTGTTTTTTAATTTCCCAGATATACTTAGAAAGCATTGTGCTGTTCGCATATTTACTATTTGTGAAAGATGTTTTGTGTACATAATTTATTTGTTTCCAGGGTCATTCACTTACTCCTATGTATACATTTTTTTCTTTATCTGGTGATTTCATCGTGGCTTTGTATATTACGTTGTTTTGTAAACACTTACCGTTTAAGGGACGTTTTACATTTGGAAGTTTATCAGCTAACCGCCACCATCTCAGTTACAGTTTGAGATTTCATTATGACCCGTGCTCCGTCCAACAATTGACTTGCACTCATGAAGACGCTCGCAATAGTTGCTTGACGTGGATAATATAGGATGTTCCAATAACTTGGACCGATTTTAAATGTGAATTAAGTTTAAGCGTCTAATGATTTTTTTCTTTCAGATTTAACAACTTAAGTCTTTGGCAATTTCATCCCTGGAAAGATTAACAATCAAACAACGTGTTAAAGTTATCGAAGCCTATTACGAAAATGGACGTTCAAACAGAATTTGAATGAAAAGTTTCCAGGTAGCATCATCTCTCGAAACAGCGAAGTCAATTGGCCACCACGATCGTGAGACTTGAGGAGTTTAGATTTCTTCCTTTGGGGTCATTTCAAAAGTAAGGTCTATGCTAACAAGCCAAGAACAATTCAGGATGAGATAATAAGGCATATTGGTGAGATCGAGGAGCAACTATGTAGAGAATTCATCAAAATTGGGAGACATTTAAGTGATATTATTTTTACACATAATTTCCAAGACTTAAATAACATGATCCAACAGAGAAATAAATAAATTTTCACCGATAACATTGATTTATTTACTGCTGACTTTGATCCGTCTTAATGAAACACCTTTAAAAAAATAATGTGAACAGCTTGCAAAAATAGGAATCTCTTAATGTCCGACATTTGTAAACGTCAAACCGGCATAAAAAGGTAACTGCTCAATACTTTCATTCTTTACCTTTCTTTTCCAGCTAATTAAGTCATAATTTATCTTCAGATAAAAACGCAAGCAAAATACATTCTCAGTTTTTTTTTAAATATAATTATAAGGCTTGACGATTTTACCCTGATGAACCAATCGAATACGAATTACGTTGAATTCAAACTAAGCGAAAAAGAACAAAAATGAAGAAAATATTGTATGTAGGAAATCTACAAAGTTTATAAATAGTTGGCCATTCGGTTAAAATGACCCATGTTCTGTTTATTATTGTTTTATCACACGAAAGATTGTCGTGTTAATCGAAAAATTAAATATTTACGTGTGAAGTGAATAACGTTAAGGTCATGTACTATACAATTTAAAAATATTATCATGTCGACACCGGTGCAAATGTCAAGGGAGGTCACTAAGTTATTTTAAAACATTTTTCAAAGTAAAACAATTTAAAACTATTATTTAAAAGGTCGATAACTTAAATTATCTACTGGACACATTTTAAAAGCTTTGTGAAGTATTCATAAATACTTTTTATTAATGTCTGGTTTCAATTGGTTAATAAAGATAGCTTCAGGAATTTTCGGTTTGTTTAATATTTTCATGACAAAAGTATAGAGGTATTTTTAACAAGAATGTTTTCTGACTTGTCCGTAATTATGAAAGGACCCAATTAAAAATAATTTAGACAAAACTTGTCTAAATTATTTAATGAGACATGCCTTAATAAATAAATACTGTCAAAATACACTCAATATATATATATATATATATATATATATATATATATATGGTTTACGAAAAACTAGGTAATCCGTATGGGTAGACCCAAGGAGGATAAAATCCAGAGAGCTCAATGTAAATTAGCGCTAATAATTTAAATAAAAATAAAAACAGACCACTTTAAGGTTACATGTAATTTCACCACGGCCCTTTTAAAGGACCGCGGATCATCAGACTTTACTTCCAAAGGTTGAAACGAAAGATGAAAAGAAATTTACACATTTTTGACAGGCAGTACTAAGCATATGTAAATTAACGAAGTAAGGAAGTGAGGGGGGAGAGAGACATGATTGAGTTAGATGTAAAATTTCTATTCTTTCAAATTTAAATTGTTTGAGGAAATCCAGACATTGACACATTAAATCGGTTAACTTAACGGAAGTTATATATTGATATGGAAGGGGGAAAGGCGAAAAAGGCATAAAGAGAAAGAGAGAAAGAAGTCATGAGAGAAAGTGTCATTAACTTTCTTTGGAATGAAAGGCCTGAAAAAGACGCTGTCGTTTTGCTTTACTTTGAGAGTTCATAAATATTATAATGTTCGATATAAATTTGAATGTTTAAACAGTCTATAAGGAATTTAATTTGATGTTTGTTAGCGATTTAATTATTTTTTTTAAACTTTATCACAAAAATTTTGGGGATTTAATATGAAATAGTCGATTAGAAAAATATTCATAGAATGTACATTAAAATACTAAAATTTTATTTTCAAATATAAGTTTACTTCTAGTTGTAATTGATTGTTAAGGTGATATCTCTATCAGTTTGAATTTTATTCATGAATTTAATTTGCGACTATTTTTAGATTGGTAATTTCTCTTACTTAAAATTTAGTTTTAAGTTAATATGGAGTGATATTTGAATGTAATATTAGAGATCTTGCTCTATCATATATTGTAAATATATCCATGCAAATTTCACACACACACACACACACACACACAAACACACACACACACACACACACACATATATATATATATATATATATATATATATATATTAATTTGAAATTGTGATGATGGGCTGGCTGTCGAACTTGATATGACCATTCAATGTATCTACTTTGAATCTGATCATTCTTCTCCCAGTTTTGTAACTTGTTCAGTCCTTAAGGAAAATAATCATTTCTAGGTCATCATATCGGCTCATGTTTAATTCTTCTTTCTTTCATTGTTTTCCCTCTCTCTCTCTATCACTCTCATCTTGCCACTCCCGTTCCCCTTTCTCGCCTTTTTCTCTCTCTCTCTCTCGCAATTTTCCCTTCCACGCCTCTCACAAAAACCTTATATTGATTTTTTTTCTTTCTTCATCTTTTAATATAAAAAAACATTTCCCTTTCTTTTTGCTTTTTTTTTCTCTTCATTTTCATTTCCTCTGGTTAAATTGACTCCATTTATAAGAAAACGTCAGTCTGAAGAGATGTATATATTGTTGTATATTGATAGAATAAATTATAACCGAATGGATTTTTAGGGATCGTCTCGACACAATATATATATATATATATATATATATATATATATATATACATATATATATATATATATAATTACAAAAATGAACATAGAATTCAACACTTAGAGGAGACAGCCATTTTCATGCTAGATGCAATCGTCAGGCCATTGTGGCCTGACGATTGCATCTAGATAGAGCGTGTGTAAATATAAAAGTGAACATAGAAGTCAACACTTAGAGGCGACAGTCGTCTCTAAGTGTTGACTTCTATATTCACTTTTATATATATATATATATATATATATATATATATATATATATATAAGTTACGAAAAATTTGGTAATCTGTATAGGTAGTGCCAAGGAGGATGAAATCCTGAGAGTTCAATGTAAATTCAGAGCTAATAATTTAAAGAAGAACAGACCACTTTAAGGCTCTATGTAATAATTTATTTCACCATAGCCCTTTTAAAGGACGCTGGATCATCAGACTACACTTCCAAAAGGTGAAAAGAAAAATGAAATGAACATTTACATTTTTGACGGGTAGTATTAAGTTTATGTAATTTAACAGAGAGGGCAGTGAGGAATGGTGTGAGAGACATGATCGTGTTTAGAGAGGGCTTATTTTAATATTTCTATCTATCATACTTAGTATTAGGGGAGGGGGGACAAGACAGTGACCTATTTAATCGGTTAACTTAACGGAAGTGATATATTGAAAGGGAAGGGGGAGAAGAGAGAAAAAAGAAAAAGAAAACAAGAAAGAAAGAAAGAAGGGGAAGTAAAGAGAAAGAAGCTGTAATTAGGCTTTACGAAGAGAAGAGGAGGGTATATTTTTAGCAATTTATGTAAAACAAACAGGTTTTAATGTTTGATAGTAATTTAAATGTTTAAAAAATCACCGAAGAAATTAATTTGATGCTTGCTAGTAATTTAAATATTTAACTCTTTTACAAATAATTTCGGGATTTTATATGAGTTAAATAGTATATTTAAAAATACATTCATAGAAAATACATTAACAGAATGTATTTAAAAAATTACAGTTTACTGATAGTAATCTTTTAATATTGTAAATGATTGTTAAGGTAACATCTCTATCAGTTTGAATCTAATTCATGAATGTAATTTGTGACTATTTTTAGATGGGTAATCTTTTTCACTTAAAGTTTAGATTTAAATTAAGATGGAGGCAATTTGAAGGCAATATTAAAGATTATATATATATATATATATATATATATATATATACATATATATATATATGTATATATATATATATATATATATATATATATATATATATATATATATATATATATATATATATATACCACACATACACTTATGTAAATCTCACATATACATACGTTTATTTACATGTGCAATTACACACATAGGCACATACAAATGTATCCCTATACACAGTACCTATGTATATTCATATATCAATACTTACATATATATTTTTTCAAATATTTACACATATTTATATTTATATCTATTTAAATTTTTGCTTAAATTTCGCAGTTAATGTTTAACGTTAGGTTATGACTTAAGTGTTTAAATATCAAAACGAATATTACTAATTTTAAAAGCTTACTATCAATATTGATAGTTAAAGAGTAATATATTTAAATTTCAATTAAAATATCAATTTAAAATGAAATTACCTCCAGATGATAAAAAAAATTTCAATCTCACAAGAGAATATTAAAAGAGAAAATAAGATAAAACGTTAATAAAAGAACTTTAAGTTCTTCCCCTAGAATATTTTATATACATATATATATATGTATATATATATATATATACATACATATATATATATATATATATATATATATATATATATATATATATATATATATATATATATATATATATATAAAACAGATCTATACCCATAAAACCTATACCTGCATATGTATTTATATTACTATATTTTACATATATTCACACATATTACATATACCAACTCACAAATATTTACATTTATATATACACATATATACATACACAGACCACATGCAATCCTACATATATGACACGATATATATATATATATATATATATATATATATATATATATATATATATATGCACATATATATACACACATATATATATATACAAACATACCTACCTAAACTTACGCATACACCTACACACACATATATATATATATATATATTACATATGCGCCTACAATACATATATACATATATATGCATACATACATCTCTATACAAATGCATATATATATATATATATATATATATATATATATATATATATATATATATATATTGTTGTAACCTAGGAAAGGTTACTGAATAGAATAATCACGCGAACTTTGGTATATGAACGATAATATGATTCGCTAGCATCGTGTCGCAGTCGTCAACTACTAGAAGTAAGTCAAGTGAGTTCCACAAAGAATTTCCAACTGCAGACCAACGAACAGTATTTACTACTGTATTCATGTGAAGAGGGTCATAACCATTATCGTCCATACGTTTGACACAACATATATATATATATATATGGGAAAACTATATATAAATGTTATATATGAAGAAAGATTCAAAGAATCTTCAAACGTGTCTCGTAGCAGTTTCTCTTGAAAATGAAGAAAATTTGTTTTCGTGTTCTTAACAAGTGTACCTGCAGATAAACTGTTTAGCTTCCCAAAGATATTAATGATGACATGGTTGCTACATTAGGTGATGTCGTTCCAGCTTTATGGACAGTACAAAAGTGGGCAGCTGAACTTAGGAAAACAAAGGTGTAATTCGGCAGAAATAATTATTTCAATTATATTTGCTTGAATCTTATCATTGGATGGTTTGATCTTACTATCTTTTGAGAGAACGGCGTAATTTTCCTGTTAGTGTCCGATGTTGTTTATAAAAACAGACATAAAAACATTCAAGTATAACCTTAAACCAAACATGTACGAAGGAAGTTTGCTACCGAAAAACATTACTTAAACTATATGACGCTGCAGCAAACTAGGACACAACAACTAATGTTTTCTGATAGAAAAAGAGATGATCATATTCAAGTCAATGTTTCCATTATTAAAATTTCTAATCAGCTAAATGTCAAATGGATATACGCATTTTAACGTGGTCATGGAGGCCTACTGAATTTCATTTCCAGCATTGAGAAAAATTAAGAATTAAGACAGATGATAACGATTGACATTAAATTTCCATTTTTGATGATTTAAAATTCGTTTAGAAACGGAATAGGGTTCCTCAATAGATTTCTGAGTGAAAAGAAAAAAAACCTTGAAATGTCAATAAATTATCCAAAAACGCTCAAAATATTAATTTCTCCACTCATTAAGCCCCGCAAAAGAAAAGTCTTGTTTGCATAAAAGAAATATATGATAAAAAATGTAATGAAAGTAATATGTCTGTCTATTTTAACTAAACGTGTATTAAAAAGGAACTGCGGCCTAAATACATGTCGAAATACGATGCTTTTCTAAGCAAAGCTTGGATGTGTCAAAAGCCCTAAAGTATGGAGCTCCCATTGTGGATCGAACTCACTACTCAGTCGTAATTGATCTAGCCAATCAAGTTTGTGAACCATTATACAAAATCAAAGTAGCCGTCAGATAATTTTCTAATCGTAGCTTAGATGTGATACACGGTTGAAAGTTTGGAGCACCTAGTGAAAATAAAACTCACTATTCAGTCACGGTTGACACAGCAAGTCAATTATACTACGTCGAAATACCCAAAACGATTTTCTAACGTTTTGGGTAAGACGAGAAACTACATCCGCGTCCTGGGTAAGACCATAATCTACATCCGTGTCTTGGGTAAGACGATAAACTCTATCCGCGTCCTAGGTAAGACCATAATCTACATCCGTGTCCTGGGTAAGACCATAAACTCTATCCGCGTCCTAGGTAAGACCATAATCTACATCCGTGTCTTGGGTAAGACAATAAACTCTATCCGCGTCCTAGGTAAGACCATAATCTACATCCGTGTCCTGGGTAAGATGATAAACTCTATCCGCGTCCTAGGTAAGACCATAATCTACATCCGTGTCTTGGGTAAGACCATAAACTCTATCCGCGTCCTAGGTAAGACCATAATCTTCATCCGTGTCTTGGGTAAGACCATAAACTCTATCCGCGTCCTAGGTAAGACCATAATCTACATCCGTGTCTTGGGTAAGACCATAAACTACATCCGCGTCCTAGGTAAAACCATAATCTACATCCGTGTCTTGGGTAAGACGATAAACTCTATCCGCGTCCTATGTAAGACCATAATCTACATCCGTGTCCTGGGTATGAAGATAAACTACATCCGCGTTCTGGGTAAGACCATAATCTACATCCGTGTCTTGGGTAAGACTTAAAACTCTATCCGCGTCCTAGGTAAAACCATAATCTACAACCGTGTCATGGGTAAGACGATAAACAACATCCGCGTCCTGGCTAAGACGATAAACAACATCCGCGTCCTGGCTAAGACGATAAATTACATCTGCCTCATGGGTAAGACGATAAACTATATGTGCGTTCTGGCTAAGACCATAAAATATATCTGCATCCTGGGTATGCAAATAGACTACATCCGTGTCCTGGGTATGACGATAAACTACATCCGACAGCAAAACCTTTGATCAGGAGGTTTTGAGGAGGTTTTGTGGACCACCTCTTAATTGCTGGTGTTCCCATTTTCAGCCTAGCCCGGAGTGGTAGCACCTGTCTAGCACCAGCTATGGGTAAATGGTTAACCCCACAAAAGGGGTCAAATCACTATGATAGTATAAAAATAGGTTTTAATATCAGGAAAAATTTCTGGAATTTTTGTAATAACCATACATTTTTGAAAAAAATAAATATTACCAGCAACACATTTTTTTTCATTATGTGTATATATTTCTGAGATGAGGTATTATGTACACTATTTACATTATTCGGACTATTGTCCTCATCTTTGTCGCCATATTTGTTACAACGTTTCGGCCTTTCAGTATCTGTCTATATTTCAGAGATGAGGTATTATGTACACTATTTACATTATTCGGACTATTGTCCTCATCTTTGTTGCCATATTTATTACAACGTTTCGGTCTTTCAGTATCTGTCTATATTTCTGAGATGAGGTATTATATACACTGTTTACATTATTCGGACTATTGTCCTCATCTTTGTCGCCATATTTATTACAACGTTTCGGCTTTTCAGTATCTGTCTATATTTCTGAGACGAGGTATTATGTACACTATTTACATTATTCGGACTATTGTCCTCATCTTGTCGCCATATTTATTACAACGTTTCGGCCCTTCAGTATCTGTCTATATTCCTGAGATGAGGTATTATATACACGGTTTACATTATTCGGACTATTGGCCTCATCTTTGTCGCCATATTCATTACAACGTTTCGGCCTTTCAGTATCTGTCTATATTTCAGAGATGAGGTATTATATACACTGTTTACATTATTCGGACTATTGTCCTCATCTTTGTCGCCATATTTATTACAACGTTTCGGCCTTTCAGTATCTGTCTATATTTCTGAGACGAGGTATTATGTACACTATTTACATTATTCGGACTATTGTCCTCATCTTGTCGCCATATTTATTACAACGTTTCGGCCCTTCAGTATCTGTCTATATTCCTGAGATGAGGTATTATATACACGGTTTACATTATTCGGACAATTGGCCTCATCTTTGTCGCCATATTCATTACAACGTTTCGGCCTTTCAGTATCTGTCTATATTTCTGAGATGAGGTATTAT
>OZ038519.1:7017574-7075074 GCA_964036315.1 Acanthosepion esculentum | reverse complement strand
GTAAGAGAAAAAACAAATAATCCTGAAGAAGAATAAATTTCGAACGAAAATGAAGAAACATGGACTGACGAAAAAAAAAAAAGCCAACGAAATGAAAAAATGATGAGATAGGCTGTCGGGCGAATTTAAGGAATTCCTTCACACATTCGCGATGACAATTCGAAGACTGAAAGTTTCCACCCACCCCTTTCATATCGAAGTTGCACAACATCCCCGCTTTTTCTTTCTCCAATTATCCTTACTCTTTTTACTTTCCAGCCTTGCTCTCCATTTTCCTTTGCTCAGTGAAGCAAACGAAGCCTCTCCCATAAACCACAGATCACCATGGCAACTATAGAAATAGCAGAAGCAGCAGCATTTGGTGAAAAAAAATGTTGATTTCGATTTGGAACCATACGGGAAAGCCCGGTTATTCCTGCAACAATTAGACGTGCCACAACAACAGTAGTAGAATATCTTGGTAGTTGCACGAGGCGGGGACCGGTTTGGGAAGGTGGCGTCACAAGCTCAAGGTCAGGGTCGTTTCGTGACGTCAGTGTTCACAACAGAATGTCTTCAACTAAACGACTACGCCTTTCTTTCATCAAAGACCGTGGATCGATCCTTTTCATATCTGAGCTGGCATTCTCAGTTTGGGTTCAATTATCTTTTCTTTTTGAGATCACTGAAGAATATCTCACATGCACTTGGTCGACTTTACTTCTCTTCTTTTTCTTTGAGGTTCTCGCATTCTTTATCTTTCGATAGATTCCAGAGATTCTAATTCGTTTCTTTCAATTTCTTTTTTCAATTTATATCAAGATTCTTTTGTCTCCTCATATTTCGTTCCATATGCTACAATTTTACTTTTCTCTGTCTTCAGCTGCTAGGTTTTTTATTCTTTCTTTCATTGTTTCTTTCTTTCTTTTTTCTTTCTTTCTTTCTTCCATTCTTTCTTTCTTACTTACTTTCTTTTTTCTTTCTTTCTTTCTTTCTTACTTTCTTTCTTTTTTCTTTTTTCTTTATTTCTTTCTTTTTTTCTTTCTTTCTTTCTTTTTTCTTTCTTTCTTTCTTTTTTCTTTCTTTCTTTCTTTCTTTCTTTCTTACTTTCTTTTTCTTTCTTACTTTCTTTTTTCTTTCTTTCTTTCTTTTTTCTTTCTTTCTTTCTTTCTTTCTTACTTTCTCTTTCTTTCTTTCTTTCTTTCTTACTTTCTTTTTTCTTTCTTTCTTTCTTTTTTCTTTCTTTCTTTCTTTCTTTCTTCCTTTCTTTCTTTCTTTCTTTCTTTCTTTCTTTCTTTCTTTCTTTCTTTCTTTCTTTCTTTACGTTTCACCTTGCTGTGTTCGTTCCTTCCAGCCTCTCTTCCTTACCTATTCATAGTCCATTTCCTTTTGATTTTCTTTCAGATTTTCCTTTCTTTCTTTCTTTCTTTCTTTCTTTCTTTCTTTCTTTCTTTCTTTCTTTCTTCCTTCCTTCCTTTCTTTCTTTCTTTCTTCCTTCCTTCCTTCCTTCCTTTCTTTCTTTCTTTCTTTCTTTCTTTCTTCCTTCCTTTCTTTCTTTCTTTCTTTCTTCCTTCCTTCCTTCCTTCCTTCCTTCCTTCCTTCCTTCCTTCCTTCCTTCCTTTCTTTCTTTCTTTCTTTCTTTTAGACTTGTTGCCTTCTGTCCTTGCAGATGGTCCCCCAAGCGTGTTGCTTTTTCTTTCTTTCTTTCTTTCTTTCTTTCTTTCTTTCTTTCTTTCTTTCTTCCTTCCTTCCTTCCTTCCTTTCTTTCTTTCTTTCTTTCTTTTAGACTTGTTGCCTTCTGTCCTTGCAGATGGTCCCCCAAGAGTGTTGCTTTTTCTTTCTTTCTTTCTTTCTTTCTTTCTTTCTTTCTTTCTTTCTTTCTGTCTCCTCTAACGTCAACTCTCTTCTCATCCTCTAATTTCTTTCACAAAATAGAAAGCAACGCGCACTCTTATATTGTCCATGTCCCTATATTTTTCACCCTTTCCTCTTCACATCTCAGATTTAGATTCATTTTTAATCTTTTTTTTTCCAGAATTCAATTTTCTCCTCACCTACGCAATGCAAATTCACAATTTCTAGCTTCACACTTCATCAATAAATTCTTAAATGCGTCTGGAAAAAATCACCTGATCAAAAATTTTTAACAGTAACTTTTGTTTAATCATTTCACCCCAATAAGGCAATAAAGCCACTAGGACGCAAGATATTACTCAGTTTTAGAGAATATGAGAAAAATTACTATTAAGGAGAGAGGACAATAAAAGAACAAGTATTAAGAAGACAGAAGATAACGATTGACATTGCACTTAAATTATTGAAGATCAAAGGCAAAAAAGCCACTAAGATGCAAGGGGTTACTGAATGTTAGAGAATATGTGAAAACTTACTATTAAGGAGAGAGGACAATAAAAGAACAACAATTAAGAAGACAGAAGATAACAACTGACATTGCATTTCAATTCTTGAAGGCCAAATGCAATAAAGCCACTAAGATACAAGGGGTTACTGAATGTTAGAGAATATGAGAAAAATTACTATTAAGGAGAGAGGACAATAAAAGAACAAGAATTAAGAAGACACAAGATAACGATTGACATTGCACTTAAATTATTGAAGATCAAAGGCAATAAAGCCACTAAGATACAAGGGGTTACTGAATATTAGAGAATATGAGAAAAATTACTATTTAGGAGAGAGGACAATAAAAGAACAAGAATTAAGAAGACAGAAGATAACGATTGACATTGCATTTCAATTCTTGAAGATCAAAGTTGACTGGGAAGAAAGAAGCCGGAAGAGTGTTGCACAGAAGAAAAGTGCGATAGCAAAAAAATAGTATAGCATAGAACTTATTCTTACATATAGCTACTTCAGCTGTAAATTAATGAAACCTTGCCGATGTTAATTATGAATGTCCTTTTTATTACCATTGTTTCTGTAGAATCATATTTCTGTTCCTTCAAGTCTCATCTTTATCTGTGAGGAGATTGTCCAGCATTCACTGCCATATAGGAAGACTGATATTACATAAGAGTTCAGTAGTCTTTTCTTTGTTTCTCTTGCTTCAAGTCTCTTCTTCATCTATGAGGAGATTGTCCAGCATTCACTGCCATATAGGAGGACTGATATTACATAACAGTTCAGTACTCTTTTCTTTGTTTCTCTTGCTTCAAGTCTCTTCTTCATCTGTGAGGATTTTGTCCAGCATTCACTGCCATATAGGAAGACTGATATTACATAAGAGTTCAGTAGTCTTTTCTTTGTTTCTCTTGCTTCAAGTCTCTTCTTCATCTGTGAGGAGATTGTCCAGCATTCACTGCCATATAGGAAGACTGATATTACATAACAGTTCAGTACACTTTTCTTTGTTTCTCTTGCTTCAAGTCTCTTCTTCATCTGTGAGGATTTTGTCCAGCATTCACTGCCATATAGGAAGACTGATATTACATAACAGTTCAGTACTCTTTTCGTTGTTCCTCTTGCTTCAAGTCTCTTCTTCATCTGTGAGGAGATTGTCCAGCATTCACTGCCATATAGGAAGACTGATATTACATAAGAGTTCAGTAGTCTTTTCTTTGTTTCTCTTGCTTCAAGTCTCTTCTTCATCTGTGAGGAGATTGTCCAGCATTCACTGCCATATAGGAAGACTGATATTACATAACAGTTCAGTACTCTTTCCTTTGTTTCTCTTGCTTCAAGTCTCTTCTTTATCTGTGAGGAGATTGTCCAGCATTCACTGCCATATAGGAAGACTGATATTACATAAGAGTTCAGTAGTCTTTTCTTTGTTTCTCTTGCTTCAAGTCTCTTCTTCATCTGTGAGGAGATTGTCCAGCATTCACTGCCATATAGGAAGACTGATATTACATAAGAGTTCAGTAGTCTTTTCTTTGTTTCTCTTGCTTCAAGTCTCTTCTTCATCTATGAGGAGATTGTCCAGCATTCACTGCCATATAGGAGGACTGATATTACATAACAGTTCAGTACTCTTTTCTTTGTTTCTCTTCCTTCAAGTCTCTTCTTCATCTGTGAGGATTTTGTCCAGCATTCACTGCCATATAGGAGGACTGATATTACATAACAGTTCAGTACTCTTTTCTTTGTTTCTCTTGCTTCAAGTCTCTTCTTCATCTGTGAGGACATTGTCCAGCATTCACTGTCATATACGAAGACTGATATTACATAACAGTTCAGTACTCTTTTTATTGTTTCTCTTGCTTCAAGTCTCTTCTACATCTATGAGGAGATTTTCCTGCATTCACTGCCATATAGGAAGACTGATATTACATAACAGTTCAGTACTCTTTTTTTTGTTTCTCTTGCTTCAAGTCTCTTCTTCATCTGTAAGGATATTGTCCAGCATTCACTGCCATATAGGAAGACTGATATTACATAACATTTGAGTACTTTTTTCTTTGTTTCTCTTGCTTCAAGTCTCTTCTTCATCTGTGAGGAGATTGTCCAGCATTCACTGCCATATAGGAGGACTGATATTACATAACAATTCAGTACTCTTTTCTTTGTTTCTCTTGCTTCAAGTCTCTTCTTCATCTGTGAGGTGATTGTCCAGCATTCACTGCCATATAGGAGGACTGATATTACATAACAGTTCAGTACTCTTTTCTTTGTTTCTCTTGCTTCAAGTCTCTTCTTCATCTGTGAGGAGATTGTCCAGCATTCACTGCCATATAGGAGGACTGATATTACATAACAGTTCAGTACCCTTTTCTTTGTTTCTCTTGCTTCAAGTCTCTTCTTCATCTGTGAGGAGATTGTCCAGCATTCACTGCCATATAGGAGGACTGATATTACATAACAGTTCAGTACTCTTTTCTTTGTTTCTCTTGCTTCAAGTCTCTTCTTCATCTGTGAGGAGATTGTCCAGCATTTAGTGCCTGACAGGAGGACTGATATTACGCAAGTGTTCAGTAAAATATTTTGGGGAATATTTAAATATAAAACAACAACGGTCCACTTTCATTATTCTAGGCGTCGTAAAAAACCACATTTCTGCCGCTTCAAGTCTGTTCTAATTTATGACACAATCTCCTATGTCGATACTTTCTAGTTCTCATCACAAACCTCATTGCGTATTTATCTATCCTGAGTGGCTCCTGGCCCTTCTATTAGATGAACAGATTAAAAATCATCAAATCTTCATACGGAATATATTGGCTTGTATTCTTGCTTTATGTACTGTCTATCTTCCGGTTGTTGACGAACATAGCTCTCCACAGCTTCGTTTAACTTTTGATTCATCAATCTCTCTCTTTGTATTAATTTGCAAGAAATTATTCAGTAAATTCCTCGATAACTTTCCCAGCTTTTCTTCATATCTATATGCCGTGTGGGTGTTAAAATCACCAGACCCTCTTTCCCCATTATCCTCGATAAATGTCAGCTGTCTTTTATGGTAAACATAAGTGCTTTTTAGTTCTTATTTTCCTTAAACAATACCATCTTCTATCGACCATGCTATTCTCAGCATTTGACGGGAGAATTCTTTATCGCTGCAAGTGTCTTCTTCATCTGTGAAGAGCCTGAGCGAAATTTAATGGCCAGACAAGAGATTGGGTATTCCCTGGGACTTTAACCCTACTTGCATTATTTACATTATTCGGACTGTTACCCTCATCTTCATTGCCATATTCACAACATTTCGGCCTATATATCTCTGAGAGGAGGTATTATGATTACTTGCATTATTTACATTATTCGGACTGTTACCCTCATCTTCATTGCCATATTCACAACATTTCGGCCTATATATCTCTGAGAGGAGGTATTTTGATTACTTGCATTATTTACATTATTCGGGCTGTTACCCTCATCTTCATTGCCATATTCACAACGTTTCGGCCTATATATTTCTGAGAGGAGGTATTATGATTACTTGCATTATTTACATTATTCGGACTGTTATCCTCATTATTGCCATATTCAAAAAAGTTTCGTCCGTTGTAAGCTCAGGTCTGCTTCAGGTGATTGGAACAGAACTCTTTATTTCGGCCAGTGGGGTAGATTGTTCTAGTTCCACGTGACATGCCTCTTCTGGATATCACTGTTCCATGTGTTCCCAAGGACACATGACCCAGCGGATAAATACGTTGGTTTGATTCAGTAACGAGACCCAAAGTGTTGTGAGTTCAATACCAAGCCACAGCTGTGCTGAACCAAACTACTTCGAGAGTTGAGTTAAAGTGAAATAACTGAGACATCCGGAAGAGGCATGACACGTGGAACTAGAACAATCTACCCCGGTGGATGAAATAAAGGGTTCGATCGCAAATCAAATCAACTGAAGCAGGCTGTAGCGTGCAACCGTCGAAATGTTGTGAATATGGAAATGACGATGAGGATAACAATCCGAATAATGTAAATAATGCAAGTAATCATAATACCTCATCTCAGAGATATAGACAGATATATAGAGAGACATAGACATAAAGGCTGGAGCGTACAACGGCCGAAACGTTGTGAATATGGCAATGAAGATAACAGTCCGAATAATGTACATAATAAAAGTAATCATAATACCTCATCTCAGAGATATAGACAATTTTATAGAGAGATATAGACATAAAGACTGGAGCGTACAACGGGCGAAACGTTGTGAATATTGCAATAAAGATGAGGATAACAGTCCGGATAATGTAAATAATACAAGTAATCATAATACATCATTTCAGAGATATAGAGGCAATGACGATGAGGATAACAATCCGAATAATGTAAATAATGCAAGTAATCATAATACCTCATTTCAGAGATATAGAGGCTGAAAAATCATGAATATGGCAATGAAGATGAGGATAATAATCCGAATAATGTAAATAATGCAAGTAATCATAATACATCATTTCAGAGATATAGAGGCTGAAAAAACGTGAATATGGCAATGAAGATGAGGATAACACTCCGAATAATGTAAATAATGCAAGTAATCATAATACATCATTTCAGAGATATAGAGGCTGAAAAATCGTGAATATGGCAATGAAGATGAGGATAATAATTCGAATAATGTAAATAAGGCAAGTAATCATAATACATCATTTCAGAGATATAGAGGCTGAAAAAACGTGAATATGGCAATGAAGATGAGGATAACAATCCGAATAATGTAAATAAGGCAAGTAATCATAATACATCATTTCAGAGATATAGAGGCCGAAATGTTATGAATATAGCAATGAAGATGAGGGTAACAGTCATATAAATAATGTAAGTAATCATCATACTTCATTTCAGAGATATAGACAGAAGTTTAAGCCTTTTGTCTTTGTTTCGTTTCCCTTTATACTTTGCTTAATTTGTCGAAGGCTTATTAAACTATCCTACCGAGCGTTGTGATTCTGTGTCACTTTTTTTCTGATACTCCATTACCCAGACAGTTCATTTCGGCTTGGTTTTCTGTTTTACGTGTAGTGTTTTCACTTTAACATATTTTCAAGAGAGGTAAAATGTCTGCTGCGTTGCAGGGTGTCGTGGAAAGTTTTCATGCAAAGGTTTTCCGGCGCCAGTGATGTCAGCTGCATCGCGTGGGGAGTAGGTTGGTTGATTTTCTTTAGCGGCACATGAACACCTCTATAGATTATTTAAGGCTGAAATCTAAGTATTTCATATGCAATTTTATCCCTTCAACTACAGATTTTTTGTACATAAATTTTATACTTTCAGTGTAAACGTATGTTTTTTTAGGCATATAGTTGATGAAAAAATATATAGTTGATAATTTTATGAGAATGTATTTTTGGATATTTCACTACAAAAATATATTGTTGGATATTTTACTATAAATATATATCGCTGATATATTTACCTATGTACTGTTAGTCATTTTAGTATAAAAATGTATTGTTGGTCATTTTAAACACATATTAAAAGATTTATCAGTGTTTTCAGTTTATTCTGAGAATATAGTATCCACACGTAGCACTCTAACCTCTCAATAAAAATGCTCGATATAATGAAACAGAGCTATTAAGTATTGCTCCATATGTGGCCTCCTTTGTAAATCACTAGCGGGTCTTAAGTGCCGCTTAAGATTATCGCACAAAATTTCATAACTGAATCAACTAAGCTGTCAGATCCTCATACGTCGAAACCGACGGGAGAGTGTCCATTATATATATATATATATATATATATATATATATATATATATATATATATATATATATATTCCGTTTATTCTAAATGCCAACTAAATTATTTAGATTCCGTTTGTTCTGAATGCCATATATATATTTGAAAATTAAAAAAAACGTAGTCATACATATATATATATATATATATGTATTAAATTAAATTAAAAAAAACGTAGTCATACATATATATATATATATATATATATATGTATGACTACGTTTTTTTTAATTTTCAAATATATATATGGCATTTAGAACAAACGGAATCTAGCAAAATTAAAAAAACGTAGTCATACATATATATATATATATATATATATATATATATATATATATATATATATATATATATATATGTATGATTACGTTGTTTTTAATTTTCAAATATATATATGGCATTTAGAACAAACGGAATCTAAATAATATAATTGGCATTTAGAATAAACGGAATATATATATATATATATATATATATATATATATATATATATATATATATATATATATATGAAATTATTAGGAGAAATTGATAATTATATTTAAGTGATTCATTGAGTCTGAAACCTCTACAGAATGCAGAAAGCACTGGACGGCCGTTTCGTCCTATATTTGGGACTCATCAGCAGTGCGCATCCGCTACCGAGAATTGAAACCCTGACAGTTAGGTTTTGAAGCAAACACCATACCAACTATATTGAGTCTGATTTGCTACCTCTTCGTCACCGAGGCCCGTTGGAACAGTCGGTATGGTGTTTTCTTCACAACCTGTCTGTCAGGGTTTCAATTCTCCGTAGTGGATGCTCACTGCTGATGAGCCCCAAATATAGGACGAAACCACCGTCCAGTGCATTCTGTTGAGGTTTCAGACTCGATACATCACTTAAATATATATATATATTTATGACTACGATTTTTAATTTTCAAAAATATATTAGGCATTTAGAATAAACGGAATCTAAAATATTTTACAGCTGTGAATATTTTTATATTAAGCAAAAAGGGAGACTAATGGTTCTTTTTAAATACTACATTCCTTAGGCGATCGTGATGCATGATCGCCTAAGCGTGTATCACGCATGGCACATAACTGACTTGATTGATTTTCTAGTATGTCTTGAATAGAGTCTGTAAGCATGTCTGTGTTTAAATGGATCCTAATAGAACTGTGGTCAGATAGGTGTAACGTAAGGCGTCTGGATAGGCATGTAGTAGTGTGTAATTATTTATGAATTTAGTTTGAACAGGAACAAAGTTTCTTAAGGGAATTTGAACTCATAGATAATGTTCGTTCGTTGTAATTTTGATTTTGCTGGTGTGGTGTTATTTTTGAGGATAAGGTTAACGGATTTAATTTTCTTTATTTAGTGAAAAGCTTAACAATGGCTTCTCTAACCAAGTTACAGGCCCCACCAATTTAGACTATTTCTCCCCAAAGTAAATAACAACGATAGTCAACATACAGTCAAAAATAACATAAATATTTTCTACAAAAACCAAATGCACGTCGATTACAAATAAGATGAATCTTCACTTTTCAAGCATAAAAGAAAAAAAAAAACAGATTTTTCTTTTATGCTTGGAAATATAACCTGGAGAAAGAGGAAAAAAATCCCATCTCTGGGGAAACAAAATATAATCTATAGGCCCTTAAGGTTGTCTGTTTATTAATTTAACTATTATTCGCTTTATTTTTCATTGAGCTCTATGGATTATATCCTCCTTGAGATTATCTATAGATTACCAAACATTTCATTATATATATATATATATATATATATATATATATATATATATATATATATATGAATAAAAAAGTGAACACAGAAGTCAACACTCATAGCCTTTGAGTGTTGTCTTCCTTGTTCACTCTTATATCTATATTTGCATACGCTCTATCTATGATATTGAGCACTTTATCCTACAAATTTAGCACGTCTTAAAACTATATTTCTATCATAATTAAGTAATTCATCGAGTTTTAGAAGAAACCTCAACAGAAAGCATTGTCCTATATTTGGGACTCATCAGCAGTGCGCATCCACTACCAAGAAGTTACGTTATTAAGCAAACGTCATACCAACTGTGCCACGGGCCCCGGTGACGAAGAGGTAAGTCATGAGTCCCAAATATAGGACGAAACGGCCGTCCAGTGCTTTCTGTATTCTGTTGAGGTTTCTTCTAAAAGTCGATGAATTACTTAATTATGATTATCTCAAATCCTCCTAACAATTTCTTGTATATCCTTGCTTGAACCGGCTTCTAATGCTCTGGATGGAGCGGCTCTGTGATAGCAGTCGTGGCTCTCGGGGGCACAATCCTTGGTTTAAGGAACTTGGATGAGTTCCACCACGGAATATGTAAATGAGCGGTGCTATGCCGAGTTTAATTCGTTACCTCTTCGTCCCCGGGGCCCGTGGCACATTTGGTACGACGTTTACTTAATAACGTAACTGTCCAGGTTTCAAATACTGGTAGTGGATGCTCACTGCTGATGAGTCCCAAATATAGGACAATGCTTTATGTTGAGGTTTCTTCTAAAACTCGATGAATTACTTATTTATGATATAGAAATACAGTTTTAAGACCTGCTAAATTTGTAGGATAAAGTGCTCAATATCATAGATAGAGCGTATGTAAATATAGATATAAAAGTAAACAAGGAAGACAACACTCAAAGGCTCTGAGTGTTCACTTCTTCTTTTTTTTTTATTTATATATATATATATATATATATATATATATATATATATATATTGCAACTACTATCATTTCCTTGAATATTAAGATCCTTATAAACAAAATAAACACACACATATATATATATATATAATGGACTCTCCCGTCGAACTCGACGTATGAGGGCCAGACAGATCAGTTCCCAGAAACTGAAAGCCCGACACCCACACAAGATTTGATTATAGTGGTGAAGGCTTTGTACAGGGCCATCCACACTTTTTGGAGGGACGAATAAAGGGACCTGGTGCAACGGATGCCACAAGGTCCCCAAACGACCCTCCGCAGGTTTTGAATTCAGAGTTGTCCTTCTCCTAGACCAGTTGCCATCCAAGGCTATAGAACCCAGTCTGTCCTGCTATTTACGCATAGTTGGAGGGAGAAGAAGAGGATTCACACCTTTCCCAAGGGTGTTAGCACGTAAGTGGACGCAATGGATTCGACTGGAATTCTAACTCGGCTCTCCGATTCCTCAATCCAAGCCGTTAACAATTACTCCACAGTGCCTCCTATATATATATATATATATATATATATATATATATATATATATATATATATATATATATTATCGTTAAACCCACACTAAATGTTCAGAACTGGCGCAGGCTGACTGCTCATGATGAGCGTGAAAGGAGTCTCTCTGAGCTTTGGTTAGCAATCCTTTTAGTGTTGGTTTCACGATAAAAAAAATTTTCAGATGGGAAGGAAAACCGATGAGGGCTTAACCCGGTCATTATATTGCATGGTTCTGCCGGGAGACGGGTACTGGCTGGTATTGACTGTGATCCGGAGAGGTTAAACCCCGCGATAATAACACACGAGGACTGTCGTTCGGAGTTTCCGTGGCAAGTTTTTTGCACACTTACTTTTTTATCGACAGATACAAAAAGTGCGGATGGTCCGACACAAGCCTTCACCATTTGAAACAAATCATTGTGTTGGTTTTCTGACAACTATATCTAATTAGTTCCACACATATCCGGCTACTGCGAAAAAACTCTACGAAACAACATCAACTTCATTTTGGCACTGGGAATGTACGAACTCTCCAGGACAACAGCTCAGCACCAGAAAGAAAAACAGCTTTGGTCGCATTGGAGCTAAAGAAGTACAACATTGATATAGCTGCACTGAGAAGTAACCATCAGTCGACTACATGAAACGAGAAAGCAAAATAAGACATCTAACAGTGTTCCTGCTGCACTTGGATACAATGCATTCTTCTGTACTGTTTGTGGTCTTTGTGCAATTCTCGAGCCGGTCAAAAGTCATGCCCGTCATAAGCATGCAAATAATTAGTTAGTGGTCGTCGGAACCTCATACGTCGAACTTGACCGGAGAGTCCATCATATATGTAAAACAATTTCTAAAGAACTGTTGCATTTAATTTCAATCCGATATTTTTATTACTTCAAACGTTATTATAGTGGATACTTCGTATTTGAAACAGACGCCATATTTTTTTATAACCAGTAGCCGGTGCATTCTAAAAATCCTAATGAAAAAGAAAAGTTAGTCGACGGCAAAGATCATACGTGCATTCCCACTTGCAGGAGGACCTCCGTTTATCTGTCGCAAGAAACAAGTTTCTATTTTCAGGGAATGCACATCCACATCTTTTCAGTCTTGTATCCGAAACGTAAACAAAGCAATATCAAAAGAAAGCAATTTCAGTATCTGTCTATATTTCTGTGATGAGGTATTATGTACACTATTTATATTATTCGGACAAATGTTCTCATCTTTGTCGCCATATTTATTACAACGTTTAGTCCTTTCTGTTTCTGTCTATATTTCTGAGAAGAGGTATTATGTACACTATTTACATTATTCGGACTATTGTCCTCATCTTTGTCACCATATTTATTACAACGTTTCGGCCTCTCAGTATCTGTCTATATTTCTGAGATGAGGTATTATGTACACTATTTACATTATTCGGACTATTGTCCTCATCTTTGTCGCCATATTTATTACAACGTTTAGGCCTTTCAGTTTCTGTTTATATTTCTGAGAAGAGGTATTATGTACACTATTTACATTATTCGGACTATTGTCCTCATCTTTGTCGCCATATTTATTACAACGTTTCGGCCTTTCAGTATCTGTCTATATTTCTGAGATGAGGTATTATGTACACTATTTACATTATTCGGACTATTGTCCTCATCTTTGTCGCCATATTTATTACAACGTTTCGGCCTTTCAGCATCTGTCTATATTTCAGAGATGAGGTATTATGTACACTATTTACATTATTCGGACTATTGTCCTCATCCTTGTCGCCATATTTATTACAACGTTTAGGACTTTCAGCATCTGTCTATATTTCAGAGATGAGGTATTATGTACACTATTTACATTATTCGGACTATTGTCCTCATCTTTGTCTCCATATTTATTATAAAGTTTCAGGTGGTTCGAATGTCGAACTGAACCCTTTATTTCCACGTGCTATGTTTAATGGATGTCAGATATCAAGTAATTTCCCTCTGAAAGCTCTCCACTGCCTTAACCAGGTATTGAACTCACACTCTTTGGGTCTTGTCATTGGATCTAACCAACGCCTTTATCCCATGCATTATATCTTCCTTGGGATTATCTATAGATATCCACTGTGCCATGTGTCCTTGTGAACATCTGTGTATGAATTTCTGGGTATTATAAACCTGATGTCTTCAGCAATCATTTTTACCAGTGCTCATATTGCAATTTCTTTGCTCTTATCATTGCATGTTTTTACCAGATCTCATATTGCAACTTTTGTTGTTATTATCGCTTTTCTCTGACACTCCTCATTACTGGTTCCCATATTGTATTTTTATTCCGACATTTTTTTCACGTTTTTCACTGACCTGAGGTTGAATAAATACATTGAATCAATAGCTTCATCTACCGCAAGGACATTTGGTGCTCAGTGTCACGCCATTGAGTCCATCCTTCAAATCTAACATTCGTCCTTGGATTGAATATTGTTGCCATATATGGTCTGGTTCCCCCGGCTGTTCTTCTGAAGATTTTTGAGAAAATCCAAAGGCGGATATACAATATGATAGGTCTTGACCTGGTATCTCGTCTACAGTCAATGTCTATTATAGCATACCTACGGACGATAATGGTTATGGCCCTCTTCACATAAATACAGTAGTAAATACTGTATGTTGGTCTGCAGTTGGAGATTCATTGTGGAATTCACTTGACTCACTTCTAGCACTTGACTACTACTTCTACGCGCCGCTGGCGAATCTTATATGCGTTGTTCTTGTCCTAAGTATTATCGTTTATTACCAACCTTCGTTTGATTATTCTATTCAGTAACCTTCCCTAGGTTACAACAATTTCTTACAGACTTGATGTGTCATCCCTCTTTCATTTCTACAAATATGTTCATGCCATCTGCCCTGACGAGCTATTTTCACTGGTACCCCAACTGCATGAATTTAAGCGTGCTACTAGGTTGGCATCTCGGTCCCACCCTTTAACTATCGAAACGGTTACATGTAACCGCCTTTTCTACTCCAAAAGCTTCTTCTCTCGCACTTCCAGACAGTGGAACTCCCTTCCTCTTACTTGCTTCCCTGATAACTATAATCTTCAAATATTCAAATGTAATGTCAATCGACATCTTCTGATGTCTTGCTCTTGAACTCCGGCCTTCTCTTTATCGTTTCCTCTATCACCCCCCCCCTTTTTACTCTTAGTTCCACTCTATATAACCCCATTGCATGCTCGTGGCACTCCCGCCTTTCTTCCGGGAAAATGCTTAAAATATTAAAATAGGCGCCATAATTTGTATATATTAAGTACTTAAAAAAAAACTGGAAAAACGCCTCTGAAAACTGAAGTTACTCGTAGCATTTTTCTAACCAAATGTCATCACAAGTTTCTAAAGGAAACATTTTTGTAGGAGATTTTCTCACTGACAGTAGAAGGTTAGTGGTACGTTTTTTCTCTTCTATCGAAAGCTACGTTGCAATTGGTTCTGTATATATATATATATATATATATATATATATATATATATATATATATATATAAAATCCATGTATCTGTTGAAATTATTTACTTTCAGATTCTCGAAAGAGCTTCCTTAAATTTGTATCAGACACAATAGCCTCAAGTTAAATATTAATTTCGGTTTTCTTTCATTTTGACTCTCTTCGTAATTGCATTCCTATTTTCTTTCTCTTTCTTCTCTTCTTCATATTAATCTGAATTTTCTGCGATTTTCCCGCCTTTTTTTTATTATTTTCCCGCCTTTTTCACATTTCCCCGCCCTTTCCGCCTTTTTTTTCCATAATTTATACCTATTATTATCCCCCAGTTCTCTTCATGAGAGACGCCATTCTAATACTGTGTTATTTTGCCAATCCTTTTAAAAATACGTTGCTTTATATCAAGTAGTTTTCTGCTAATACAGGCAATTCTTATAATGTATCAACCATTTTGTTTTCGTTTTCATCTCTCTCTCTCTCTCGCCGTCTCTCTCTACGTATCTGCGTTTCTTTTTTCGTGTTCAGGCTTTTTCAAACATGGATTTATATTCCGTCGAATTGTATTCCTATTTGTTAACCTGTTCGCTTGCAATCTATCCCACAATCCAACGCTGGGTTCTTTAGCAAATATTACCGTTTCGTTTCTTTTTCCCTTTTAACATCTCAGCCTCCTTTTCCCCCCATCGCCTATAAACTCTCCATTCTCCTAAGACGCTTGTTCGCGAAACTCCTCCCAGATTCTCATCCTCCTCATCGTCTTCCATTCTCCACTAGCAGAGCGAGTAATTTTAACAATGGCAGATACAGAATTCATATTAGGTAGTCTTACACAGGTTTCTTCGCGTACTAATCGTAATGCTATTTTAGTGGGAAATATCTGCTCAACACAAGTCCGGCTTACTCCGCCTACTGAGCATAGCGACAGTAATACAAAATATCTATGAATAGCGATTTGTAAATATCAGTGGTAAGAAATTATATAGATAGACAAATTTAAAACAAAGCTTACACCTCCGAACATACATATGCACCAATATATAAATATATATATACATTTTTGTTAATGTTTATACGTTCTTTTTATAGATACAAATATTTAAGTAAAATACACTGTTTATAATAAACAGTATTAACACCATTTAGCAGTCTGAATGTCCGAGAAATTTTCATAGAAAATATGCATCCTCCGACAGGAATCGAACCAGTATCATATAGCCAGACGTGCTTTTACCAATTGAGTCACAAAGGAGCGTTTCGGTTAAAAAGGTCGACTTTACTGTTTTTAAACTACAATTCTCCATGATATGCTCTCATACATTCATATCTGCTCAAAGCGTATCAAATGTAAACACCTGACGTCACACATTATAAAATGGACAAAGTCCGACAATTATTTTAAGACATTTTTATGTTTATTCGTTCTTTTTTATAGATACAAATATTTAAGTAAATGCTCTGTTTTATAATAAACAGTATTAAACAAGATTTACCGGCCTGAATGACCGAGAAATTTTTCATAGAAAATTTCGTCCTCCGACAGGAATATAAGCATAAAAAATGTCATCAAACATTGTAGTTTAAAAACAGTCAAATCAAACTTGTTAACCGAAACATGAAAATTTCTCGGGCATATGCAACATGCATGTTTAAATAATGACCTGCTTCCCCAATACACTATATATATATATATATATATATATATATATATATATATATATATATATATATATATATATACACACACACACAAACACACAGCTCATCAAGTGGGTAGACGTCCGGTTGTCTATTGTCACATATATATATATATATATATATATATATATATATATATATATATATATATATATATATATGTCTGTGTGTGTGCGTGTGTGTGTGTGTGTACCTGACGCCAATCTAGCCGGGTTTCAATCCTAGTTAGAGACAACCGGACGTCTAGCCACTTGATGAGCTGTGATACAGCGAAACACACTCTCGGTGAATGACAATTATATATATATATATATATATATATATATATATATATATATATATATATATATATATATATATATATATATAAAGAGATAGATAGATAGATAGATAGATAGATAGATAGATAGATAGATACCTTTTTGAATTTGTAGGTCTGATGAATTGGATCGTGATTCCGATTCCAATGTAATAAATTATAACCATGGAATATTAGTGTTTCAGCCGTTTTTATTATATTCTTACTCTGTTCTGGACATTGAGTTCTACCTGGATTCTATCCTCTTGGGAATTCACGTATATATATATATATATATATATATATATATATACATATATATATATATATATATATATTCACAGAGGATCTTTCGGTTGGCAAGGTCGAATTTACTGCTTATAAACTTCAATCTTCCATGAATCTTTCACGTACATTCATAACTGCTCATGGCGTATCAAATGTAAACAAATGACGTCACATGTGGCTGAATCGGTTAAAAAGGCACGTCAGGCTATATGACGGTTCCGTATAGGATACAGGTTCGAATCCTGCCGGAGAACGAATATTTTCTATGAAAATTTCTCGGACATTCAGGCCGGTAAATTTTATTTAATACTGTTTATTATAAAACAGAGCATTTACTTAAATACTTGTATCTATAAAAAGAATGTTAAACATAAAATTGTCTTTAAATAATTGTCAGACTTTGTCCATTTCATGATATATATATATATATATATATATATATATATATATATATATATATATATATATATATATATATTGACGTGGATAAATCAAATAACTATAGGATAAACTACATCCGCGTCCTGGGTAAGACGATAAGCTACATCCAAGAGCAAGGCTTCTGATCAGGAGGTTTTATGGGGCGCGGAATCACCTTTGAATTGCTGTTGTTACCAGGTTCACCCTGACCTAGAGTGATAGCACCCGTTAGTTTTCCAGCTATTCTTAACGTCCCCAAACTAGGATCAACACACTATGAAAGTGTAAAAATAGGTTTTAATACCAGCAATACTTTTTTGTAAATAATTATTACCAGCAATGAATTTTTGAAAACATTTTTCCAGTAATACATTTTTGAAGGAAAATCTTACCAGCAATAATAACCTTGTCGGCATTAAATTAACCCATTGATGTTGATATACTGAAAACCAAACCCAACCAAATAACTAGATATTTGTAACCGTATATACGCTCGTTAGCGTGTGTACACAGACTAGCGAATAAATATTTATTTATCTATTGATATAAGGTGTTAACAAAGCAGTGCACAATGTGGCTAGACAGAACAAAGAAATATATATCAATAGATATATATATATACCTACATTCGAAGGTAAAGTTGTTTTACGCACTCATCAGACATGAATTATTACTTATGATTTAAAAAAAATATACTATGGGAGGAACTGTAAATTCAAGGGAGATTCAAAGCTGAAATTTAATATCAACTTCATACAATATCGGGGTATAAATACAGAATTTAGAGTGTAGGTAGGGGGTTATTGTAAAAGAAAAAAAGGCAAGCTTAAAGTTTAAAAGAGGAATGCTGGGTAACTCATTAGGTAATAATAGAAAACTTCATATATATATATATATATATATATATATATATATATATATATATATATATTGTTATGGGAACTTATCCATAATAATAATGGACTATCCCGTACACCATAAATACTGCGACTCAAGAGGAAGTAGTAGCGGAGCCTCGTTCGGGGAAATTGACCAACCCGATCCCGTTTATTGCCCGTAGAACCCGTGTTCTACGGGCAATTTTTGCCCGAGCATACGGGCTCGGAAAGCCCACATTAAACCTGACTTGTGCCACATTTGACACACGTGGGCGTGTTAATGAACATCGTGCGAGATCAGTCATTTTTGGACGACTCACCTAGTCGGTCGAACTCTCTGCCTCCGAGGCAGAGGGGAACTCTCTGCCTCTGGACAGGGGGGAACCCGGACGTGGCTCCGCCGAAGGGCAGAGCCTTGTTCGGGGAGGTTGACCAACACGATCGAGTTTATACGGGTTCTACGGGAAATTTTTGCCCGAGCCTACGGGCTCGGAAAGCCCACATTAAACCGGCCTTGTGCCACATTTGACACACGTGGGCGTGTTAATGAACATAGTGTGAGTTCAGTCCTTTTTGGACGACTCAGCTAGACGGTCGAACTCTCTGCCTCTGAGGCAAAGGGGAACTCTCTGCCTCTGGGCATGGGGGAACCCGGACGAGGCTCCGCCGAAGGGCAGAGCCGCGTTCAGGGAGGTTGGCTAACCAGATCCCGTTTATATTGGTTCTATGGGCAAGTTTTGGCTGAGCCTACGGTCTCGGAAATCCAACATTAAACCGGCCTTGTGCCACATTTGACACACGTAGGCGTTTTAATGAACATCGTGTGAGTTCAGTCTTTTTTGGACGACTCAGCTAGCCGGTCGAACTCTCTGCCTCTTGGCAGGGAGGAACCCGGACGTGGTTCCGCCGAAGGGCAGAGCCTCGTTCGGGGAGGTTGACCAACCCGATTGCGTTTATACGGGTTTTACGGGCAATTTTTGCCCGAGCCTACGGGCTCGGAAAGCCCACGTTAAACCGGCCTTGTGTCACATTTGACACACGTGGGCGTGTTAATGAACATCGTGCGAGTTCAGTCATTTTTGGACGACTCACCTAGTCGGTCGAATTCTCTGGCTCTGGGCAGGGGGGAACCCGGACGAGGCTCCGCCGAAGGGCAGAGCCTCGTTCGAGGAGGTTGACCAACCCGATCCCGTTTATACGGGTTCTACGGGCATATTTTGGCTGAGCCTACGGGCTCGGTGAGCCCACATTAAACCGGCCTTGTGTCTCATTCGACGCACGTGGGTGTGTTGCTGACCATCGTGTGAGTCAGTCACAGAGTGAGTGAGTCTGTCACGGACAGAGTCGCTTTCAGACGATTACTGTCAGACATTGGAATAGTGATACTGGTCGAGACAACATAGTTCTCTCTAACCTAACCTGATTGTTATTACTAACACTTCTACTTCTTTTGTACATATTCTGTTTGTAATATATCTGTGTTATTCCATACCTGTGTTCGAGTTAGTCTTCATTGGTTCTACCTTGGACCATCACCGTGGTACAAGGAACCTGGACCATAACATATATATATATATATATATATATATATATATATATATATATATATATATATATATATGGTAATACTCGTTTGGAAAACCTCGGATAGCTCAACTTGTAATAGAACAAATCGGTACCCGAGGAAAAAATGGGAAATATAAAAAGAAACGCGAATATTAACACAATATGAAAACAATCGTCAAGTGCTTAAGCTACAAGTCCAATGGAAAAAAAAACAAAACGAGTAGATTATTCTAGTATATATATATATATATATATATATATATATATATATATATATATATATATATATATACACCAACGGCTTTCCATACTCAATACTCATCAGATTCATCCTCGCGTGGTCATGTGTGACGTCATGAGCTGTGGTGCGATTTTCGCTTCCAGCGTCTTATATGCACGTGTTTATCGTTGCTTGGAAATCATCCATGTCAACAAATAAGACCATCATCAATTTCTTGTTCGTGTATTGCTTAAATATATTGTGTAATTGTCATCTTTGATAATGGCTTATGCAAGCCGAAAGATTAGATTGGATTAAAAATATGTATCAATATTGTGATTTTCTTTCATTGTTTAATGTTATTAAGCTTATCAGACGATATGAAAAGAACTTACATAAAATATATAGACAACACTTATCTATATTATTTAATGAAACATGTATGAATGAAAAATTGCTGCCTAAATACACACACACACATTATATATATATATATATATATATATATATATATATATATATATATAGATAGATAGATAGATAGATAGATAGATAGATAAATATATATATATATATATATTTATATACGAGAGAGATATGAATTGACTGAAATAGGTAGATAGATAGATAGATAGGAAGAGTCTTATATATATATATATATATATATATATATATATATATATATATATATATATATATATAGAGAGAGAGAGAGAGAGAGAGAGAGAGAGAGAGAGAGATGACAAACTGGAAAGGTTTCTTTTGTGAGTCTTTTCAGCCGTTAGGATTTCATAAGACTGGACTTAGTTGACGTTGCCACGTCTACAGAGGGGAACGAAACGAGAAACGATGGTAGTTACAAAAGTTTTGAAAGAATATTTTTTTCTAGTAGGAGGAATTTACACCTATCAAGTGCCAGAATGAATACATTGGAGAGACCTCAAGAAGTTTATACAAGACTCTATATGAACACAAAGAGGAGATTCTAAATAACACACCAAACTCATTGGCTGTTCACCGTCACAAAACTGATCACAATTTGGACATAGGGAATGCTAGTATGATTAAAAGAGCAAATAATCCACTGAGACGAAAATGTCTGGGAGTGCCTTGTTCCTTAGTTCAGCCACTGTTAATGCGAGGTAGTCATATTGATATATAGGGAGAAAAATAGGACACCGACTCTGGACTTAGGAATATAAGTCGTCCGCCAGATGTATAAATAGCGATGTCAGGCTACTGACTGCGGTGATTATTGAGTGGAACTGTCCAGTCGAATTAGTGTGAATTACTGTACTTTGATTTGGGTCTTGATTTTGGTTAAGCCAAACCGCGCTACTAACAAGGTATTCACTGAAATGGTTAATTATCTTTGGTTGACTTTTACTTCTTTGTTCTCGTTAAGTATTTATTTGTGGTTGTAATTAAATACTGTCCTATCTTAGCGTTGAAGTCGAGAGGATGCTTTCATGATCAATACAATCTTAACGTGGTCAAGTCGAGGGTTAACCGTTTTTATTATTATTATTATTGAAAATAATCACACATGACACATATTTTCTGTCTGTTCATATCTCTCTCTCTCTCTATCTATCTATCTATCTATCTATCTATCTATCTATCTATCTCTTTCTTTTGTGACCCTGGGTTTCAAACTAGCGGTCGTCAGAAACTCACATCAATCCAACCAAATATGTTAGTTCTATCTCTGACATTGAGCGCTTTCTAATGATTATTGAGGGAATGTTGAGTGGAAATATCCACTCGAATTAGTGTGAATTATTCTGTGTCGATGATTTAGGTTTTGATTTAGGATTTGCTGGAAGTTAAGCCGAGCCGCGCTACTAAGAAGGTATTCACTGAAATGGCTAATTATCTTTGATTAACTTTTACTTCTATGTTCTTGTTAAGTATTTATTTGTGGTTGTAATTAAATACGGCTTTATCTTAACATTGAAGTATTGAGTTATACGTAATTATTAACGGCCACCGTACATCACAAAAACCAATGAAATCCTAACGGATTAAACGTGTCACAAAAACAGTATATATATATATATATATATATATATATATATATATATATATATATATATATATATATATATATATATATGTATATATATATGCACATATATATATATATATATATATATATATATATATATGTATATATATATACATACATACATATATATATATATATATATATATATATATATATATATATATATATTATTTTGCAACTACTATCAATTCCTTGAATATTAAGATCCTTATAAACAATATATATATATATATATATATATATATATATATATATATATATATATATATATATATATATATATATATATATATATAAACTATATTTTTTACTTTAGTTTGTTTATAAACACTGGTTGTAAAATAAAATCCTTACGTTTGCCTTGATAAGGTCCATCGGTGGACGAAACGCGTCGGTTAAGAAAGTTTCCTGTTTTCTTTATTAATATTGTACATTTATAGACATTTTTTTGTAATTTAGTTGTATCTGAAATTCTACACACACACACACATATATATATATATATATATAGAAACAATTTATACAAAGAATTAAATATCACGCTCCAAAACATATATTCAACACTCAATAAATTATTTTTAAAAAAAGCATCTTTCGGTCTACACATGTTTCGCCTAATTATTTGACTATTTATGGAAAATTTTCGCCTTGAAGACAACTATTTGAAATTGTCGAAAGTACTTGGCAAGTATCTTCCATCTAACAACAACTCGAATATAAGGATCTTATTATTCAAGGAATTGATAGTAAGTTAATGTCTCATTAAGTCTTGTTGGCGAAGTGATTTCTCCATTAATCACATGCACATTGCTATTTAATTCTTCGTATAAATTGTTTCTTTATCATATATAATAGAAGCTGAACACTAACATATATATATATATATATATATATATATATATATATATATATATATATATATATATATATATATATATATAAAGAAATATAGTCTTAAAGTGTGCTATATTTATGGGATAAAGTGCTCAATATCAGAGATAGAGCGTGTGTAAATATAAAAGTGGACATGGAAGTCAGCACTTAGAGGCGACAGTCTGTTTCATGTTAGTGCAATCGTCAGGCGCTCTGACGATTGCACTAGCATGAAACAGACTGTCGCCTCTAAGTGCTGACTTCCATGTCCACTTTTATATATATATATATATATATATATATATATATATATATATATATATATATATATGATGAATTTGATCGTGATTACGATTCCAATGTAATAAATTATAACCATGGAATATTAATATTTGAGCTTTATATATATATATATATATATATATATATATATATATATATAAGACAAAATGGGAAAACGAAACCCGAGTGATACTTTAACTATTCTGCGATTTTATTGAATTAAATTGAAGTCCTGCAAAGATGTTAAAGTTTTTCCTAAAATATTTTGATATAATAAAATGTATTTCTCGTTTATACATACACAGTGCGATGGATAAATTTCGTCTAAATGGCTCAAAAATGGAAACTCTCATTTAAGAAATTTGCACAAAATAATCTTGAAATACTGCAGAGTAAAATTATTTAATAAAGCCGGCATTGGTTTCACCCACAGATTCAAGACAACTTCGGTATCTCGCGCAACTCTTCTGAACTGTATCTATGTTTAATTTGGTGAATGCAGCCAGTACATCTTTGGTATTACAAGGAGTTTTGTAGATTTCCCGCTCAACTGCGTCGCACATATAACAATCAAGGGGGTTGCATTTTGAAACTAGCTGCGTCTCTAGTTTCGTGCACCTGTGTAGACGTGGCAACGTCACTTAAGCCCAGTCCAATGAAATCCTAACGGATGAGACGACTCAAAAGATGAAAACACTCTTTTCAAGCTTTCAGATCGATGCAACATCATATTCTGTTGTCCTTAATCTTAACTTTTATTTTAGAATCGGAGACAATATTGGTCGCGATGCACTTTGCAACTGACCGAAAAATGTTGCTTTTGGAATTCTACTGCCATCCATCTTAATTAGGGCGCCAGACCCCCTGAGCTGTATTTTAATTAAAAAGACCCCAATTACACTCATGTAACGTTTTGACCGTATCTTTTCATTTTTTGTTTGTTTTACATTCTTTTCACAATTCCAGACAGATTTCGTGTAAACATTGCATGTGGCAAGAATTTAATTGATGCATATGTGTACATTCTGAAGACCAGGTCTGTGCCCCATGCAAAAACGTTGCTATGACAACGGGCTTACGTCCACTGTTTTTAAACGTTAATGATGCATAGTGTATAATGTAGAAATCTTCGGAATATACTCTTGTAAAAGTCGATAAACACGTGACAAAAACATCGAAAATAAGATGAAGAGTCGGCTAAGATTCGAGGTCAGTTGTTTCCCGATTTTTGCCGGGTTCGAAATCCATCTTATAACGAGTTCTAAGACTATAAAATATCCGTAGAAATTCCCCTATCGCATCGTTAAATATTTGAGCTTAACAACCTTAACAAAACTAGAAAGACCCGTAATAATTTCACGCTTTTCCTATTTCAAATTTCTGATGAATCTTAATTCTACAGGTAATGATTGAATAAGCTGATGGCGAGTTCTACGGCAATAAAATATCCGTAGAAATTCCCCTATCGCATCGTTAAATATTTGAGCTTAACAACCTTAACAAAACTAGAAAGAACCGTAATAATTTCACGCTTTTCCTATTTCAAATTTCTGATGAATCTTAATTCTTCAGGTAATGATTGAATAAGCTGATGGCGAGTTCTACGGCAATAAAATATCCGTAGAAATTCCCCTATCGCATCGTTAAATATTTGAGATTAACACCCTTAACAAAACTAGAAAGACCCGTAATAATTTCACGCTTTTCCTATTTCAAATTTCTGATGAATCTTAATTCTTCAGGTAATGATTGAATAAGCTGATGGCGAGTTTTACGACAATAAATTATCCGTAGAAATTCCCCTATCGCATCGTTAAATATTTGAGCTTAACAACCTTAACAAAACTAGAAAGACCCGTAATAATTTCACGCTTTTCCTATTTCAAAATTCTGATGAATCTGAATTGTTCAGTTAATGATTGAATAAGCTTATGGCGAGTTCTACGACAATAAAATATCCGTAGAAATTCCCGTATCGCATCGTTAAATATTTGAGATTAACAACATTAACAAAACTAGAAAGACCCGTAATAATTTCACGCTTTTCCTATTTCAAATTTCTGATTAATCTTAATTTTTCAGGTAATGATTGAATAAGCTGATGGCGAGTTCTACGACAATAAATTATCCGTAGAAATTCCCGTATCGCATCGTTAAATATTTGAGATTAACAACCTTAACAAAACTAGAAAGACCCGTAATAATTTCACGCTTTTCTTATTTCAAATCTCTGATGAATCTTAATTCTTCAGTTAATGATTGAATAAGCTGATGGCGAGTTCTACGACAATAAAATATCCGTAGAAATTCCCCTATCGCATCGTTAAATATTTGAGCATAACACCCTTAACAAAACTAGAAAGACCCGTAATAATTTCACGCTTTTCCTATTTCAAATTTCTGATGAATCTTAATTCTTCAGGTAATGATTGAATAAGCTGATGGCGAGTTTTACGACAATAAATTATCCGTAGAAATTCCCCTATCGCATCGTTAAATATTTGAGCTTAACAACCTTAACAAAACTAGAAAGACCCGTAATAATTTCACGCTTTTCCTATTTCAAAATTCTGATGAATCTGAATTCTTTAGTTAATGATTGAATAAGCTGATGGTGAGTTCTACGACAATAAAATATCCGTAGAAATTCCCCTATCGCATCGTTAAATATTTGAGCTTAACAACCTTAACAAAACTAGAAAGACCCGTAATAATTTCACGCTTTTCCTATTTCAAATTTCTGATGAATCTTAATTCTTCAGGTAATGATTGAATAAGCTGATGGCGAGTTCTACGACAATAAATTATCCGTAGAAATTCCCTTATCGCATCGTTAAATATTTGAGATTAACAACGTTAACAAAACTAGAAAGACCCGTAATAATTTCACGCTTTTCCTATTTCAAAATTCTGATGAATCTGAATTCTTCAGTTAATGATTGAATAAGCTGATGGTGAGTTCTACGACAATAAAATATCCGTAGAAATTCCCCTATCGCATCGTTAAATATTTGAGCTTAACAACCTTAACAAAACTAGAAAGACCCGTAATAATTTCACGCTTTTCCTATTTCAAATTTCTGATGAATCTTAATTCTTCAGGTAATGATTGAATAAGCTGATGGCGAGTTCTACGACAATAAAACATCCGTAGAAATTCCCCTATCGCATCGTTAAATATTTGAGCTTAACAACGTTAACAAAACTAGAAAGACCCGTAATAATTTCACGCTTTTCCTATTTCAAATTTCTGATGAATCTTAATTCTTCAGGTAATGATTGAATAAGCTGATGGCGAGTTCTACGACAATAAATTATCCGTAGAAATTCCCGTATCGCATCGTTAAATATTAGAGATTAACAACCTTAACAAAACTAGAAAGACCCGTAATAATTTCACGCTTTTCCTATTTCAAAATTCTGATGAATCTTAATTCTTCAGTTAATGATTGAATAAGCTGATGGTGAGTTCTACGACAATAAAATATCCGTAGAAATTCCCCTATCACATCGTAAAATATTTGAGCTTAACAACGTTAACAAAACTAGAAAGACACGTAATAATTTCACGCTTTTCCTATTTCAAATTTCTGATGAATCTTAATTCTTCAGGTAATGATTGAATAAGCTGATGGCGAGTTCTACGACAATAAATTATCCGTAGAAATTCCCGTATCGCATCGTTAAATATTAGAGATTAACAACCTTAACAAAACTAGAAAGACCCGTAATAATTTCACGCTTTTCCTATTTCAAAATTCTGATGAATCTGAATTCTTCAGTTAATGATTGAATAAGCTGATGGCGAGTTCTACGACAATAAATTATCCGTAGAAATTCCCGTATCGCATCGTTAAATATTAGAGATTAACAACCTTAACAAAACTAGAAAGACCCGTAATAATTTCACGCTTTTCCTATTTCAAATTTCTGATGAATCTTAATTCTTCAGGTAATGATTGAATAAGCTGATGGCGAGTTTTACGACAATAAATTATCCGTAGAAATTCCCCTATCGCATCGTTAAATATTTGAGCTTAACAACCTTAACAAAACTAGAAAGACCCGTAATAATTTCACGCTTTTCCTATTTCAAAATTCTGATGAATCTGAATTGTTCAGTTAATGATTGAATAAGCTTATGGCGAGTTCTACGACAATAAAATATCCGTAGAAATTCCCGTATCGCATCGTTAAATATTTGAGATTAACAACATTAACAAAACTAGAAAGACCCGTAATAATTTCACGCTTTTCCTATTTCAAATTTCTGATGAATCTTAATTTTTCAGGTAATGATTGAATAAGCTGATGGCGAGTTCTACGACAATAAATTATCCGTAGAAATTCCCGTATCGCATCGTTAAATATTTGAGATTAACAACCTTAACAAAACTAGAAAGACCCGTAATAATTTCACGCTTTTCTTATTTCAAATCTCTGATGAATCTTAATTCTTCAGTTAATGATTGAATAAGCTGATGGCGAGTTCTACGACAATAAAATATCAGTAGAAATTCCCCTATCGCATCGTTAAATATTTGAGCATAACACCCTTAACAAAACTAGAAAGACCCGTAATAATTTCACGCTTTTCCTATTTCAAATTTCTGATGAATCTTAATTCTTCAGGTAATGATTGAATAAGCTGATGGCGAGTTTTACGACAATAAATTATCCGTAGAAATTCCCCTATCGCATCGTTAAATATTTGAGCTTAACAACCTTAACAAAACTAGAAAGACCCGTAATAATTTCACGCTTTTCCTATTTCAAAATTCTGATGAATCTGAATTCTTTAGTTAATGATTGAATAAGCTGATGGTGAGTTCTACGACAATAAAATATCCGTAGAAATTCCCCTATCGCATCGTTAAATATTTGAGCTTAACAACCTTAACAAAACTAGAAAGACCCGTAATAATTTCACGCTTTTCCTATTTCAAATTTCTGATGAATCTTAAATCTTCAGGTAATGATTGAATAAGCTGATGGCGAGTTCTACGACAATAAATTATCCGTAGAAATTCCCGTATTGCATCGTTAAATATTAGAGATTAACAACCTTAACAAAACTAGAAAGACCCGTAATAATTTCACGCTTTTCCTATTTCAAAATTTTGATGAATCTGAATTCTTCAGTTAATGATTGAATAAGCTGATGGTGAGTTCTACGATAATAAAATATCCGTAGAAATTCCCCTATCGCATCGTTAAATATTTGAGCTTAACAACGTTAACAAAACTAGAAAGACCCGTAATAATTTCACGCTTTTCCTATTTCAAATTTCTGATGAATCTTAATTCTTCAGGTAATGATTCAATAAGCTGATGGCGAGTTCTACGACAATAAATTATCCGTAGAAATTCCCGTATCGCATCGTTAAATATTAGAGATTAACAACCTTAACAAAACTAGAAAGACCCGTAATAATTTCACGCTTTTCCTATTTCAAATTTCTGATGAATCTTAATTCTTCAGTTAATGATTGAATAAGCTGATGGCGAGTTCTACGACAATAAAATATCCGTAGAAATTCCCCTATCGCATCGTTAAATATTTGAGCTCAACAACTTTAACAAAACTAGAAAGACCCGTAATAATTTCACGCTTTTCCTATTTCAAATCTCTGATGAATCTTAATTCTTCAGGTAATGATTGAATAAGCTGATGGCGAGTTCTACGACAATAAATTATCCGTAGAAATTCCCGTATCGCATCGTTAAATATTAGAGATTAACAACCTTAACAAAACTAGAAAGACCCGTAATAATTTCACGCTTTTCCTATTTCAAAATTCTGATGAATCTGAATTCTTCAGTTAATGATTGAATAAGCTGATGGTGAGTTCTACGACAATAAAATATCCGTAGAAATTCCCCTATCGCATCGTTAAATATTTGAGCTTAACAACGTTAACAAAACTAGAAAGACCCGTAATAACTTCACGCTTTTCCTATTTCAAATTTCTGATGAATCTTAATTCTTCAGGTAATGATTGAATAAGCTGATGGCGAGTTCTACGACAATAAATTATCCGTAGAAATTCCCGTATCGCATCGTTAAATATTAGAGATTAACAACCTTAACAAAACTAGAAAGACCCGTAATAATTTCACGATTTTCCTATTTCAAAATTCTGATGAATCTGAATTCTTCAGTTAATGATTGAATAAGCTGATGGCGAGTTCTACGACAATAAATTATCCGTAGAAATTCCCGTATCGCATCGTTAAATATTAGAGAATAACAACCTTAACAAAACTAGAAAGACCCGTAATAATTTCACGCTTTTCCTATTTCAAATTTCTGACGAATCTTAATTCTTCAGTTAATGATTGAATAAGCTGATGGCGAGTTCTACGACAATAAAATATCCGTAGAAATTCCCCTATCGCATCGTTAAATATTTGAGCTTAACAACGTTAACAAAACTAGAAAGACCCGTAATAATTTCACGCTTTTCCTATTTCAAATTTCTGATGAATCTTAATTCTTCAGGTAATTATTGAATAAGCTGATGGCGAGTTCTACGACAATAAATTATCCGTAGAAATTCCCCTATCGCATCGTTAAATATTAGAGATTAACAACCTTAACAAAACTAGAAAGACCCGTAATAATTTCACGCTTTTCCTATTTCAAAATTCTGATGAATCTGAATTCTTCAGTTAATGATTGAATAAGCTGATGGTGAGTTCTACGACAATAAAATATCCGTAGAAATTCCCCTATCGCATCGTTAAATATTTGAGCTTAACAACCTTAACAAAACTAGAAAGACCCGTAATAATTTCACGCTTTTCCTATTTCAAATTTCTGATGAATCTTAATTCTTCAGTTAATGATTGAATAAGCTGATGGCGAGTTCTACGACAATAAAATATCCGTAGAAATTCCCCTATCGCATCGTTAAATATTTGAGCTTAACAACCTTAACAAAACTAGAAAGACCCGTAATAATTTCACGCTTTTCCTATTTCAAATTTCTGATGAATCTTAATTCTTCAGTTAATGAATGAATAAGCTGATGGCGAGTTCTACGGCAATAAAATATCCGTAGAAATTCCCGTATCGCATCGTTAAATATTTGAGCTTAACAACGTTAACAAAACTAGAAAGACCCGTAATAATTTCACGCTTTTCCTATTTCAAATTTCTGATGAATCTTAATTCTTCAGTTAATGATTGAATATGCTGATGGCGAGTTCTACGACAATAAAATATCCGTAGAAATTCCCGTATCGCATCGTTAAATATTTGAGCTTAACAACGTTAACAAAACTAGAAAGACCCGTAATAATTTCACGCTTTTCCTATTTCAAATTTCTGATGAATCTTAATTCTTCAGGTAATGATTGAATAAGCTGATGGCGAGTTCTACGACAATAAAATATCCGTAGAATTTCCCGTATCGCCACGTTAAATATTTGAGATTAACAACCTTAACAAAACTAGAATGACCCGTAATAATTTCACGCTTTTCCTATTTAAAAATTCTGATGAATCTGAATTCTTCAGTTAATGATTGAATAAGCTGATGGCGAGTTCTACGAAAATAAAATATCCGTAGAAGTTCCCGTATCGCATCGTTAAATATTTGAGATTAACAACCTTAACAAAACTAGAAAGACCCGTAATAATTTCACCTTAACAAAACTAGAAAGACCCGTAATAATTTCACGCTTTTCCTATTTCAAATTTCTGATGAATCTTAATTCTTCAGGTAATGATTGAATAAGCTGATGGCGAGTTCTACGACAATAAATTATCCGTAGAAATTCCCGTATCGCATCGTTAAATATTAGAGATTAACAACCTTAACAAAACTAGAAAGACCCGTAATAATTTCACGCTTTTCCTATTTCAAAATTCTGATGAATCTTAATTCTTCAGTTAATGATTGAATAAGCTGATGGTGAGTTCTACGACAATAAAATATCCGTAGAAATTCCCGTATCGCATCGTTAAATATTTGAGCTTAACAACGTTAACAAAACTAGAAAGACCCGTAATAATTTCACGCTTTTCCTATTTCAAATTTCTGATGAATCTTAATTCTTCAGGTAATGATTGAATAAGCTGATGGCGAGTTCTACGACAATAAATTATCCGTAGAAATTCCCGTATCGCATCGTTAAATATTTGAGCTTAACAACGTTAACAAAACTAGAAAGACCCGTAATAATTTCACGCTTTTCCTATTTCAAATTTCTGACGAATCTTAATTCTTCAGTTAATGATTGAATAAGCTGATGGCGAGTTCTACGACAATAAAATATCCGTAGAAATTCCCCTATCGCATCGTTAAATATTTGAGCTTAACAACGTTAACAAAACTAGAAAGACCCGTAATAATTTCACGCTTTTCCTATTTCAAATTTCTGATGAATCTTAATTCTTCAGGTAATTATTGAATAAGCTGATGGCGAGTTCTACGACAATAAATTATCCGTAGAAATTCCCCTATCGCATCGTTAAATATTAGAGATTAACAACCTTAACAAAACTAGAAAGACCCGTAATAATTTCACGCTTTTCCTATTTCAAAATTCTGATGAATCTGAATTCTTCAGTTAATGAATGAATAAGCTGATGGCGAGTTCTACGGCAATAAAATATCCGTAGAAATTCCCGTATCGCATCGTTAAATATTTGAGCTTAACAACGTTAACAAAACTAGAAAGACCCGTAATAATTTCACGCTTTTCCTATTTCAAATTTCTGATGAATCTTAATTCTTCAGTTAATGATTGAATATGCTGATGGCGAGTTCTACGACAATAAAATATCCGTAGAAATTCCCGTATCGCATCGTTAAATATTTGAGCTTAACAACGTTAACAAAACTAGAAAGACCCGTAATAATTTCACGCTTTTCCTATTTCAAATTTCTGATGAATCTTAATTCTTCAGGTAATGATTGAATAAGCTGATGGCGAGTTCTACGACAATAAAATATCCGTAGAATTTCCCGTATCGCCACGTTAAATATTTGAGATTAACAACCTTAACAAAACTAGAATGACCCGTAATAATTTCACGCTTTTCCTATTTAAAAATTCTGATGAATCTGAATTCTTCAGTTAATGATTGAATAAGCTGATGGCGAGTTCTACGACAATAAAATATCCGTAGAAGTTCCCGTATCGCATCGTTAAATATTTGAGATTAACAACCTTAACAAAACTAGAAAGACCCGTAATAATTTCACCTTAACAAAACTAGAAAGACCCGTAATAATTTCACGCTTTTCCTATTTCAAATTTCTGATGAATCTTAATTCTTCAGGTAATGATTGAATAAGCTGATGGCGAGTTCTACGACAATAAATTATCCGTAGAAATTCCCGTATCGCATCGTTAAATATTAGAGATTAACAACCTTAACAAAACTAGAAAGACCCGTAATAATTTCACGCTTTTCCTATTTCAAAATTCTGATGAATCTTAATTCTTCAGTTAATGATTGAATAAGCTGATGATGAGTTCTACGACAATAAAATATCCGTAGAAATTCCCGTATCGCATCGTTAAATATTTGAGCTTAACAACGTTAACAAAACTAGAAAGACCCGTAATAATTTCACGCTTTTCCTATTTCAAATTTCTGATGAATCTTAATTCTTCAGGTAATGATTGAATAAGCTGATGGCGAGTTCTACGACAATAAATTATCCGTAGAAATTCCCGTATCGCATCGTTAAATATTTGAGCTTAACAACGTTAACAAAACTAGAAAGACCCGTAATAATTTCACGCTTTTCCTATATCAAATTTCTGATGAATCTTAATTCTTCAGTTAAAGATTGAATAAGTTGATGGCGAGTTCTACGACAATAAAATATCCCTAGAAATTCCCCTATCGCATCGTTAAATATTTGAGCATAACAACCTTAACAAAACTAGAAAGACCCGTAATAATTTCACGCTTTTCCTATTTCAAATTTCTGATGAATCTTAATTCTTCAGTTAATGATTGAATAAGCTGATGGCGAGTTCTACAACAATAAAATATCCGTAGAAATTCCCCTATCGCATCGTTAAATATTTGAGCTTAACAACCTTAACAAAACTAGAAAGACCCGTAATAATTTCACGCTTTTCCTATTTCAAATTTCTGATGAATCTTAATTCTTCAGTTAATGATTGAATAAGCTGATGGCGAGTTCTACGACAATAAAATATCCGTAGAAATTCCCCTATCGCATCGTTAAATATTTGAGCTTAACAACCTTAACAAAACTAGAAAGACCCTTAATAATTTCACGCTTTTCCTATTTCAAATTTCTGCTGAATCTTAATTCTTCAGTTAATGATTAAATAAGCTGATGGCGAGTTCTACGACAATAAATTATCCGTAGAAATTCCCCTATCGTATCGTTAAATATTTGAGCTTAACAACCTTAACCAAACCAGAAAGACCCGTAATAATTTCATTGTTTGCCGTAGAATATGGGATAACGGTGGCCATTTTATTACCCCCTTTCGCGCTTAGTTTAATTTCAGGGATTTCATTTGTTTCGTCTGTGTTTAATGCCTTTCGTTTTCTGTGTGAATTTTACTGATTTTTTTAATCTTGTAAATCCTAGCAAGGCGATAATACCGCTAAGAGGCAATTGGTTACTGAATGTGAAAGAAGATGTGAAGAGAAGAGAGGAACGATGACAATAAATGGAAATATTTGCAAATGAAGACGATATTGGGGGGCAGGGAATAAAGAAACCGGAAGCGATGTTCACGGGCATGGACAACCAAAAAAGATATGATTAGAACAGAAGATAATGATGCAGCGCGAATGCTGCACAATCTCCTCACAGATGAACAAGAGACTTGAAGCAAGAGAAACAAATAAAGGAGTACTGAACTGTTATGCAATATCAGTCCTCCTATATGGCAGTGAATGATGGACAATCTCCTCACAGATGAAGAAGAGACTTGAAGCAAGAGAAACAAAGAAAAGAGTACTGAACTGTTATGTAATATCAGTCCTCCTATATGGCAGTGAATGCTGGACAATCTCCTCACAGATGAAGAAGAGACTTGAAGCAAGAGAAACAAAGAAAAGAGTACTGAAATGTTATGTAATATCAGTCCTCCTATATGGCAGTGAATGCTGGACAATCTCCTCACAGATGAAGAAGAGATTTGAAGCAAGAGAAACAAAGAAAAGAGTACTGAAATGTCATGTAATATCAGTCCTCCTATATGGCTGTGAATGCTGGACAATCTCCTCACAGATGAAGAAGAGACTTGAAGCAAGATAAACAAAGAAAAGTGTACTGAAATGTTATGTAATATCAGTCCTCCTATATGGCAGTGAATGCTGGACAATCTCCTCACAGATGGAGAAGAGACTTGAAGCAAGAGAAATAAATAAAGGAGTACTGAACTGTTATGTAATATCAGTCCTCCTATATGGCAGTGAATGATGGACAATCTCCTCACAGATGAAGAAGAGATTTGAAGCAAGAGAAACAAAGAAAAGAGTACTGAAATGTTATGTAATATCAGTCCTCCTATATGGCTGTGAATGCTGGACAATCTCCTCACAGATGAAGAAGAGACTTGAAGCAAGAGAAACAAAGAAAAGAGTACTGAAATGTTATGTAATATCAGTCCTCCTATATGGCAGTGAATGCTGGACAATCTCCTCACAGATGGAGAAGAGACTTGGAGCAAGAGAAACAAAGAAAAGAGTACTGAACTGTTATGTAATATCAGTCCTCCAATATGGCTGTGAATGCTGGACAATCTCCTCACAGATGAAGAAGAGACTTGAAGCAAGAGAAACAAAGAAAAGAGTACTGAAATGTTATGTAATATCAGTCCTCCTATATGCAGTGAATGCTAGACAATCTACTCACAGATGAAGAAGAGACTTGAAGCAAGAGGAACAAAGAAATGTGTACTGAACTGTTATGTAATGGCAGTGAATGCTGGAAATCTCCTCACAGATGAAGAAAAAGCTTGAAGCAAGAGAAACAAAGAAAAGAGTACTGAACTCTTATGTAATATCAGTCCTCCTATATGGCTGTGAATGCTGGACAATCTCCTCACAGATGAAGAAGAGACTTGAAGCAAGAGAAACAAAGAAAAGAGAACTGAAATGTTATGTAATATCAGTCCTCCTATATGGCAGTGAATGCTGGACAATCTCCTCACAGATGAAGAAGAGATTTGAAGCAAGAGAAACAAAGAAAAGAGTACTGAAATGTTATATAATATCAGTCCTCCTATATGGCTGTGAATGCTGGACAATCTCCTCACAGATGAAGAAGAGACTTGAAGCAAGAGAAACAAAGAAAAGAGTACTGAAATGTTATGTAATATCAGTCCTCCTATATGGCAGTGAATGCTGGACAATCTCCTCACAGATGGAGAAGAGACTTGAAGCAAGAGAAACAAAGAAAAGAGTACTGAACTGTTATGTAATATCAGTCCTCCTATATGGCTGTGAATGCTGGACAATCTCCTCACAGATGAAGAAGAGACTTGAAGCAAGAGAAACAAAGAAAAGAGTACTGAAATGTTATGTAATATCAGTCCTCCTATATGCAGTGAATGCTAGACAATCTACTCACAGATGAAGAAGAGACTTGAAGCAAGAGGAACAAAGAAATGTGTACTGAACTGTTATGTAATGGCAGTGAATGCTGGAAATCTCCTCACAGATGAAGAAAAAGCTTGAAGCAAGAGAAACAAAGAAAAGAGTACTGAACTCTTATGTAAAAGCAGTCCTCCTATATGGCTGTGAATGCTGGACAATCTCCTCACAGATGAAGAAGAGACTTGAAGCAAGAGAAACAAAGAAAAGAGAACTGAAATGTTATGTAATATCAGTCCTCCTATATGGCAGTGAATGCTGGACAATCTCCTCACAGATGAAGAAGAGATTTGAAGCAAGAGAAACAAAGAAAAGAGTACTGAAATGTTATATAATATCAGTCCTCCTATATGGCTGTGAATGCTGGACAATCTCCTCACAGATGGAGAAGAGACTTGAAGCAAGAGAAACAAAGAAAAGAGTACTGAACTGTTATGTAATATCAGTCCTCCTATATGGCTGTGAATGCTGGACAATCTCCTCACAGATGAAGAAGAGACTTGAAGCAAGAGAAACAAAGAAAAGAGTACTGAAATGTTATGTAATATCAGTCCTCCTATATGGCAGTGAATGCTAGACAATCTACTCACAGATGAAGAAGAGACTTGAAGCAAGAGGAACAAAGAAAAGTGTACTGAACTCTTACGTAAAATCAGTCCTCCTATATGGCAGTGAATGCTGGACAATCTCCTCACAGATGAAGAAGAGACTTGAAACAAGAGAAACAAAGAAAAGTGTACTGAAGTGTTATGTAATATCAGTCCAACTATATGGCAGTGAATGCTGGAAATCTCCTCACAGATGAAGAAAAAGCTTGAAGCAAGAGAAACAAAGAAAAGAGTACTGAACTCTTATGTAATGTCAGTCCTCCTATATGGCAGTGAATGCTGGACAATCTCCTCACAGATGAAGAAGAGACTTGAAGCAAGAGAAACAAAGAAAAGAGTACTGAACTGTTATGTAATATCAGTCCTCCTATATGGCAGTTAATGCTGGACAATCTCCTCACAGATGAAGAGGAGACTTGAAGCAAGAGAAACAAAGAAAGTGTACACAACTGTTATGTAATATCAGTCCTCCTATATTGCAGTGAATGCTGGACAATCTCCTCACTGATGAAGAAGAAACTTGAAGCAAGAGAAACAAAGAAAAGAGTACTGAACTCTTATGTAATATCAGTCCTTCTATATGTCAGTGAATGCTGGTCAATCTACTCACAGATGAAGAAGAGACTTGAAGCAAGAGAAACAAAGAAAAGAGTACTGAACTGTTATGTAATATCAGTCCTCCTACATGGCAGTGAATGCTGGACAATCTCCTCACAGATGAAGAAGAGACTTGAAGCAAGAGAAACAAAGAAAAGAGTACTGAACTGTTATGTAATATCAGTCCTCCTACATGGCAGTGAATGCTGGACAATCTCCTCACAGATGAAGAAGAGACTTGAAGCAAGCTAAACAAAAAAAGGAGTACTGATATGTTATGTAATATCAGTCCCCTTATATTGCATTGAATGCTGTACAATCTCCTACCTGGTGAAGAAGAGACTTGAAGCAACAGAAAGAAAGTAAAGTGTACTGAACTGTTATGTTATTTCAGTCCTCCTATATGCCAGTGAATCCTGGACAATTTTCCCAAACATGAAGAAATGACATCAACAAACACAAATGTGGTTCTACAGAAGGATGCTGAGAATGCCAGGAACCGAACTTGTAGGCAACGATGCCGCTTTAGAGAAAATGGAAAGAAACAAACATAGAGGAACGATTAGGACACATACAAAGAAAAAAATCTCTTGGAAACTTTGATACTCACTGGTTATCTTCACGTTTGTCCTTGTACCAAATCTAAGCTAGGTTTACGCAATCTCTTCAGCCGGAGAAGCAGCCCAAATATGGCAGTAATTTTTCACTGTACGGAAGAACTGTTCATTTATAAATGTTCATCCTGCGATTATTCAGCTTGTTAATAATTTGGGCTTCAATTAACAACGATCTTATACGTGAGGCGGACGAGGGTAGCCGGTGAGCCGGGATGATTGAAAGACAATCAAAGATTTAGACAGTTTCAAAAAAGTCTTATGTTAAAAATAGATGTGATTGCTAAATTTAAAATATTATTATGGTTTACTAACATATACTACCACTTCGGGTCAAGATTGAACCTGGCAGTTAAGGTTTGGCTGCACGCTCCTCAGAATCTCCTATTTCTCAATCTTGCTGCCGGATGTAGTTTAAAAATATGGTATCTTGAGAAATGTCCTGTCATTCTTCTTAATAGTAACACCAAACCTTATGTATGTTTTCTGAATTTCGGTTAAACACGTGACCTTTCAATTCTTTAGAGCAGTGGGTTTCACCCGGTGTGGCGCGCCTCATGAGTGCGGCCGAAGACGATAGAAGGTGAGATGGAATGATTGAAAGACAATTTAGAAACAGTTTCAAAATATTCATACAATAGGATTTCAAAATTTAAAATATTTTTATAGATTATTTGTAATTGCGTGTATGAATACCAGTGTAAAAATTTGTAAATAATTAGTGACCAATTTTATAATTGTAATATTTTAAATCTTTAAATCTTTCTCTGGACCTTCTTTGTCGTAGGGCTGCTTCCGTCTTTTCAGTTCAGGATTTTCAGTTCTGACAAATATCAAAAAACAAAAAAGAGGAAGACTCATTTTTGTTGATGAGGAGATGAGAGATTATTCATCTCAAATTAGGCATCAAATAAAGGTGTTTACCCGTCAAAAACAAGCTCGTATCTTTCAGTAAATTGCTCTACTTCAATCGTATGTCATTTCTGTTGCATATTTTACTTAGCGCAATGTTTTATCTTTGTATCCGCGGTTATCTCCCTTTAAGATAGAATGATTCTAAAACAATCAATGATTTATGAATTAAAAAGTCATATGCCAAAAATAAAAAAAAAGATTTCAATTATTTTGGATTACCTGCATGAGTCCCAGTATAAATAATAATAAATAATTAGTGACTGATTTTATCATCGTGATATTTTTGCATTAGATCAAGTATTAAGAATATAGCGACTAGGCTCTGCAAATTGGAGGAGAGAGTTATCAATGAAAAGGTTCTGACTTCGAATCCACAGTTATCTCCCTTTAAACCTTTCTCTGGAACTTCTTTGCCTTAAGACTTCTTCCGTCTTTTCAGTTTTGACAAATACCAAAAAACAAAAAAGGGGAAGACTTCATTTTTTTGATGAGGAGATGAGAGAATTTTTATCTTAAATTCGGCTTTAAATAAAGGAGATCACCCATCAAAAACAAGCTCGTATCTCTCATTAAATGTCTCTACTGCAATCACATTATAAGTCATTTGTGTTGCATATTATACTTAGAGCAATGTTTTAACTTCGTACCCGCAGTTATCTCCCTTTAATCCCCAATCTGGACCTTCTTTGCCGTAGGGCTGCTTTTGCCTTTTCACCGGGACTTCCCTTTTGTGAAGAGTGGGCAATTTTAATTCCGAAAATGCGGCCCTGATGAAAAATGTTTGGGAACCACTGGATTATATTTTATAAATTTCTTTATCCCGCATATAAAATATAATTTTCGTAAGATAGAAAACTGAAATATATTTAGATTCAAAATGGCGTCTATTTTTGTATAGAACTGAGATTTTATTAGATATTTCGCTGGGTCTAAGCCTAACTTGTCGGATGAAGTAAAGCGGCTGACACAAGAGCAAGTCATCAATAATGGTCGTTTTTTTTTTTAATTTTTAAATTTGCTTTTTATCAGAAAAAATGGTGAAGCCCATGCAAATTTTAATCTCGAAACAGCGGTCCAGATAAAGGTTGGGAACCACTGCCCTGCTTAATAAGGTTGTTTTTTCTCATATTTTAGCACACCTGCTGACAAGTTTTTTTTATTGCTACTTGGTGGCACCGACTCCCGAGATGATGCTAACCATATCACTCTAACATTAACTACTTCAGCTCTAGGGTCGACCGTTGTCTATACTACATATCCTCATTATCTAAACGATTTTGCCGCCCGGATCATTAGAACCCTAACCTCTTCAAATCTAGGGGCAACTGTTGTCTATCATACATATGTTCGTAATATAAACGATTCCCCCCTCTCGGTTCATTAGAATCCTTACCTCTTCAAATATGGGGTCAACTGTTGTCTATCCTACATATCCACGTCTTCTTTTCACCGGAACTTCCCTTTGGTGAAGAGTTGTCAAATTTTCATTCCAAAAATGCGGCCCTGATGAATAATGTTTGTGAACAAATGGATCATCTTTTATAAATTTCTTTATCCCGCATATAAAATAAATTTCGTGAGATAGAAAACTGAAATATATTTAGATTCAAAATGGCGTCTATTTTTGTATAGAACTGTGTTTTTATTAGATATTTCGCTGAGTCAACAAACGTTCGAGAAAAATAATGCTTTAAACATTCCTGCATATGTGGGTCCATATTCATATATACATAGAAAAGCTCACGCATCAATCAATTGATCTAGCCAACTATATGCGTAAAAATAATTAAATTTGACATTTCTGGATACATAAATCGACGGCTGTACCCTTGTTAATAGAATGGTGAAATGGAAGAAAAAATAAAATGCTGAGTGCAAAACGTTAATAATTTCCCCTTTGTGCGCACGCGTCGTTCTCTCTCGCGATAAGCCTTCGCTCTCGCTTGAAGTAAACCGGCTGACACAAGACCGACTTGTCAATAATGTAATATTTATGTACACTCAAGTTGTTCAAGTGTTTTTTCGGTGCAAAAAATTCGGGATTCGACTTTTTTCTTTTCACCATGTTAACACACACCCACACGCCTATATATATATATATATATATATATATATATATATATATATATATATATATATATGTATGTATGTATATTACAGCAAAATACAAAAATTACCTCAACATAGAAGATAGCCTATTTCAAACCGTTCTTTACACGGCTATCATCAGTCCCTAAGTGTCTACCCCAGAGCATTGTTTTAAATTTATTTTCAATGTCAGTCCTCCTCTGCTGGACGCCTTGTTAATGAGAATGGGTTTGTGTTAACGATTGGTAGGGTCGTAAGGTATCTTATCCCGGAGGAAGCGGTCTGGGGTTGACCTTTCGTTGATTGTAGTTTAATATCAGTTCCTACTATGTGGCATTTCTTATAAAATCCCCGAGTATGTTTTTCAGGGATTCACAGTAATTTACTGTAATCGTAGAAGGAAGGAAAATTGCCCAGTAGAGGGCAAGTGCAGATCCACTAGGCTAGTATACCAGGCAACCATTACCCTGAAAGGAAATACGACAAACCATAATATTTACATCAGCATTTCTGCAGGAGAATTTAAAAAGAGAATCATAGATCCAATCCAAAATTAAAACTCCATCAGCCCGTTTGAAAAAAAGTTGGGAATTGAAGGAAAAGGGTCTGTATCCTCAAATAAATTTGAAAATTTTAGGTTTCGCAAACACCCCCAATAGTTTTAGGGATAAGTGAAAGCTATGTTTAGAAGAAAAAATTAGGATAAATAAACTCCAAACCCAGACAGCTTCTCCCGGGATAAGATAACTTACTCACTCACCAATCGCTAGCACAAACCCATTCTCATTAAAAAGGCGTCTACCAGAGGAGGACCGACATTGAAAATAAATTTAAAATAATGCTCCGAGACAGACGCTTAGGGGCTGATGATAGCCGCGTAAAGAACACCTTGAAATAGATTATGTTGAGGTAATTTTTGTTTTTTTGTTGTAAAAATACATATACTCTGTTAAAATAAAAATATGGAGATCTCTGTGGATCAATTTTAATATTACTAGGATCCACCCGGATTATATACGAACGGATCGATTACCTGTATTATTTTGATCCTATTGTAAATAGTCGAGCTCGCTTGGGATTACTCTACCTGAAATTCCAAAGACCTCTACAACCGACCATTTTGTCCAGAGAACTCCCTAAAAAACATTCCATACCCCTCTCTACATTCGTTCAACATATCCCTCACGAAAGAAATCGTAAAGAGATTACAATGGAAAGCGTTTTTTCTACATTAACCCTCTGGAGACAACGAATTACAAACAGAAAACCTGCAACCTAAAGACCTAAAAAAATTCCACCACCCTGTAAGTTCCTGGACCCTTTCGAAAGGGATTTGTTTGTCATAGTTACAAAATGAGGTTCAGCAAGCAACTTCCAAAATGAGCTAGAAGAGGACATAAAGAATATTAGAAACTCCAAGAACGTTTGGGTAAGAGGCGATAAATCAAGAAATATCTATAAATGTAATCCCTGACATTACCATAAAATCCTCACGGACAAAATAACAGAAGCACATAAACTACATAAATACATTAGTAGGATGTCTGAAATAGATACTGAGACCACCGAAATAGCCAAAAAGTTAAATATTGAAAATAGAGTGGGAAAAATCCACAGTAAGGGTGCCTACACTTCGTTTATGAACAAAAACAGAACTTCACCAACAATACATAATCTAGAAAAATAAATCCGACAAAAACAGTACTAAGCCTTATCAAAAAAAATATAATTAAAAAGATAACCGACACTACTAATCACAAGCAGTACTAAACTTTGTAAGGATTCATCAGATACTATTAAATGGTTCACTAACTTGAAAAATAAGGATAAAGCGACTTTCATTAAGTTTTATATAATTGACTTCTAGTCCTTTATAACTAGGGACCCTCTGGTCAATAGTATCAACTTTGCAAAGAACTATATAAAAATAACGGATGATGAAACTAATATCGTCTTAACGGCGAGAAAGTCACTGTATAATTCCACAATGACGAATTCGATGTCCCCAAGTTGCAGACCTAATATATTTTTACATTTTAGACGTGCTTAGTAGAATCGTAAAACCGGAACAGATAGGACTGTATAGGGATGACGGGCACATCCTCATCCCTAATAGTAATGGTCCACTAACAGTGAAATGACAAAAGAAAATTATCAGGGCCTTCAAATTCCTAGGGTTTAAGATCGACATTCCCTTTAACCGTAAAATAGTTGACTACCCTTAACCATAATGAGGAAACCTTTAAACCTTACTATAAAGAGAACGAAAACCCCCAACTATATTAATAGTAGTTCTAACCACTCCAATGCAACCCGAATACAAATACCCACTACCGTTTCAACCAGGATTAGTACTGTGCTGTTCGATAAAAGTGACTCACCTGCTGTTCGATAAAAGTGACTCACTTGATGTTTTTTTACTTAAACATTTTTTCGCCTATTGTTTTTGGGGGTCAAACTAATTTTTAATCTTACTAATATAAAGACCCCTTCCCGACCACCTAGTAAAAAAGTTTACACACCCTAAGGTATTCTATTGATAATTATAATTTTGGATATAAACGAGATTTAGGGAAAAACTCTGTGCAAAAAAAGGTGACTAACTTATTTCCTGCAACTAGTAATCAATAGAAACATAACCGAACAGCTTTAAATAAAGAATAATAGAGGTATAATATATTTATAATCGGTAATATAGTTCGAAATATTTAATAATCTATGGGTCCTCCTTTATTTTGAATAACCTTTTCAACCCTTTTTGACATTGACTTGATGAGGTTCTGGCAAATCTCATCTCCAAGCATTGAATTCCATTCGGATATGAAATTCACAATCAAATCCTCTTTGTTGCTCAACTGCTTTCTCGAGAGCCTGTACTTTATAATGCTCCATAAGTTTTCTATGGGGTTGATGTCAGGAGATTGGGGCGGCCATGTCATAACACTCACCTGCTTCTCATCAAAGTATTCCTTCATCAATTTCGATTTGTGACAGGGAGCATTATCCTGCATAAAAATGAGCTTGGTGGGGTCGATTTGCACCCTTTCAGCAGAAGGGAGCAGACAAGACTCTAAAATTCTCTTGTACTGCTCGCTCCTGAGGGTCTTTTCAATAGGTTTTAAGAAACCAGTTCCATGAAAAGAAAAGCATCCCCAGAACATTATACTGAACGGATGCTTGACAGTACTTACTGCTAAATTCAAAGAGCTTTCAAAGCTTCTTCTTCGGATTTAAGATCGCTTATCCTTTGAATTTAGCTCAACTTTCGTTTCATCGGAGAAGAGAACATATAGTAAAAAAAATCAGGTGAGTCACTTTTATCGAACAACACTTTAATAAGAATAAGTGAATATACGAAAAGGCCTTAAAAATATATATATATATATATATATATATATATATATATATATATAACACAGCGCGTTTCGTGCGGATTTACAAATCATTTACTCTCATTTAAATTCATTTTTTTCTAAGCAATTCACCCTTGAAGATGGTCTTGAATGAGAGTGAAATATAAGAAATAAAAACAAAAACAAAAACAAACTACGGTGGCTACCTTAATGAATATGATATCAACATTAAAAATTTGATCCGAGAATTCTCGAGGATTAAAATAAAAATAGACAAAATATATCCACATTATTCAACCAAACATATACATATACACAGACTGACACACATACGCGCGTGCGGGCACACACACACAGACACACACACACACACACACACAAAGAAAGAAAGAAACAAAAACAGACCACGGTTTGTGCCCATATCACTTTGAAACATTTTTTCCCAGTAGGATCACCGAAATAAAGTAACTCTCTGGGAATGCCAGGTGTATTAAGCCTGGATGTGCGGGTGGTGTAAATGGAGAATGGCTTGGAATTTTCAATCGGAGGGCTGAGTTCCAATACCAGTCAGGTTAGTCATATTCACTTACAGGCAAAAATGCCCTCGGGAAAGATATGGTTCCACGTCTTCTCCCCACCAGCTATGGGTTAATTAGTGTGACTTGTATGAGTAAATCATTATTTTCTCCACAAAAAGAAACCCTTGAAATCCCCCTCCCAAATATTCTGGCTTTAAATAAACTGCATAGGGTTGATAAGCTGTCAAAAAAGAATCAATCAATCAAAATATACACGGATGAAAGCGTAGTTGATCAGGAACATTTCCAGGGTCTTCTCGCTTGAATAAACTGTCCCTAATTGACCAGGTCTTAAGGGGTCTAGCCATACACCCCCACCCCCGAGGTTTTCTACTTGTGGGCTAGTGAGGCATAATTAACGCATGAATTCAGAGTATACTTTCTTCGAGAACGGTTGCCAATCAAAGACCCAGTGTGTTCGGCTATTTAACCCATGGATAGGGAGAGACGAGCATTTTCACATAAGTTAGTTACAGTACCATATAATCTATTAATATATACACCCTTGTGCAAATTAATTGAAAAAAAGCTACTTCAGTTTCAGTTCTTTCACAATACGATCATTTTAGACGCACTGGAGTGATAGGGTGTAATAGATGCTTATGTCATTTACAGTAATATGAATCTATTTTTCGTGTATATGATGATATTTGTTTGGCCTTGTAAAATATTGCATCATTCGAGATTTTTATCACACCCAGACACTATTGTCTCGTCTGTCGATTAGTTGTCCTACAGCCATTGTTTGCGATGGACGTTACTCCAAGGAAGCGTACGGAAATTGTAACGTTACACGTACACAATAGCAAGCCTTACCAGTGAGCAAATCAAAGTACTATAGACTCCTGATTAAATGCGGAATAGACATACGAAGTACTAACATGTGCTCTGGGTCATGTTTCATTTAAAAATATGGGAAAGTAAATAATAACGGAATTATTCGTTTTGTTTCAAGTAATTTGCACGTGATGGCATGAGATTTTTATCACACCCAGACACTATTGTCTCGACTGTCGATTAGTTGTCCTACAGGCATTGTTTGCGGTGGACGTTACTCCAAGGAAGTGTACGGAAATTGTAAGGTTGCACGTACACACTAGCAAGATACGAAATGTAAATAATAACGGGATTATTCGTTTTGTTTTAATTAATTTACACAAGGGTGTATAATAATCATATAGATGTAGCCAAAGTATTTTTAAAATATTTTTTTCTAAACGCGAGGGAAAAAAATTGCGGTGCCTACATAAAATATACATAAACTGCTATAATCCATCAAAATCTTCTCGAGAAGAAACCAGCGGAGATCATATCGATTACGCGGAAGTAGAAGCATAGGGGTTTGCTTTAAACTCGACATGTTTCCTTGTTGAGCAGACACCACATTGAAAAAACAGACTAACTTCCTCCTATAATTGATGGGCGAAATGACTCTTTGTCGACGTAAGTAATCATTTATTCAAATCTTAATATATTTCTTTGAGCTGTGGGGGTCTGGAATTGTTTCGAATGATTCTATAACTGTGTTTTTCTGAAATGAATTAATAATGACACCAGAGTGAAAAATTTTGATATTTCAGCAACGAAAATGTGCAAAGCGAGTTATATATATATATATATATATATATATATATATATATATATATGTGTGTGTGTATTTGTGTATTTAGGCAGCAATCCTTCTTTCATGCACATTTCATTAAAACCGACTGACAAGGTGCTTTTAATTAGTTTTTTATATATCTCATGCGATCTAATAATGTTTTTCTTTTCGGATGATAAATTATATAAAAACTGTCCGAATGTTCTTTTTATCCGAGCGCTTTCGGCTATACATTTAGCCATATTCAAGGATTATATTTCAACTGTTAGAATTAGAAATAGTTTGTTATGTGTATGTTTTATAAAGTGATTCATTTTTTTGTTTCAAAACACGGTCAAGATACTATGTCCATGTTCAAAGTTAATATTATTAAGTGTTGGCTTGTTTGTTTTATTAATAAAGCTTCCACTATTTTTAGCCTTTTTTGCATGTAGATGATGCTGTTATATTAGTGTTGTCGACAAGTATGTTCCGAATAGTGTCCGGTAGGTCTCATGAATATTTAAATAAGATCTAATTGAGCTATTGTCAGAAAGGTGTAGAGTTAATCTGCGTGTTAAACAATTTGTAGTGTGGCCTATATAATTATTTACGAAAGCTGATTCTTGAGGAATACAGTTCCTTAATGGACATTTGAATTCGTAAATAATATTTGCTCTATTTAATTTTGTTCTAGGAGGTGAATTGTTATTTTTAATTATAAGGTTAGAGGTTTTAAAATTTTTATAATAATTAATTAATCTATTTTTTTTTTTGCTATTGTCAACTGGTTTTATGCATTTTTTATAATGTTATTAATTCTGCATTCATCCTGTTTATAATTTTCGTTCATCTGATTTTTATAAAATATATATATTTTTTTTTTTAAGCGTATCACCCCAAGCAAGGCTGGAGGCCTATCACACAAGGGGTTATAGAAGGGTTGGAGGAAGAGCAGATAGGAGTGGTAAAGGAGAGGATGTGGAGAAAGAGAAAGACAGTGGGTCGATCAAGGCAAGGAGGTTACAGAAGATTTGGAGCGAGAGCAGATAGGAATGAAAGATGAAAGGATGTGGAGAAGGGAAGTGGATAGATCAAGGCAACTGGAGATGTCGATTGACGCTACACTTAAACCGTTAGAGATTGTATTTGTCAGGGAAACGGTAATAGGGAAGGGAGTTCCATAGGCGAGATGTGCGAGACAAGAAGCTATTGGAGTAGAAGAGACGTCTACATCTAACAGTTTCCACGGTGTAGGGGTGGGATATATATATATGTGTGTGTTTGTGTTTGTCTGTGTGTGTTTCATGCTTATATGCAATCGTCAGACCATAACATGTGCTCTATGGCGGATATCGACCACCCACAAACATAGCACACCTTAAAATTATATTTTATTATACAACGTGAGATGGATAAATTGTCCCCTAAATGATACACAGATGAAAATAGTACTGTCATCTTCTTTTAACAGATATATTTATCAAAGTTTGCACAAAAATATCGTAAAATACTAAAGAGTAAAGTAAGTTCCTCCAGACGACTTTGGAATCTCCTGCAACTCTTCTGGACGGTCTTCTTGTTTAAGTTGGAGAATGCTGCCATAGTTCTTGCCTTCAGTTCATCTTGGGTGTTTTCTTGTTTTCTATCTCAACTTTGCCCCACACATAATAATCAAGGGTGTTGCAGTCTGGAGTATTCGGTGGCCAGATGTAAGGAGTGATGTGGTCCCAAAGGGTAGATTTATTCAAAAAATCGCTATTGGCTTCAACCACGGCCTCAAAACTTCGGAATCTCCTGCAACTATTGTGGACGGTCTTCTTGTTTAATTTGCTTAACTGCGCCCCACACATAATAATCAAGAGTATTACAGTTTGGTGGTTAGGTGGCCAGATGTAAGGGGTGATGTGATCAAATTGTCTGTCAACCATGACTGGGTTCTCCTGCTTGTGTGGCATGGTTCAGAATCCTGTTGCCAGACTTCTAGCAGTCAACCTCTTGATCCAAGGCAGCACTACCTCCTTCTCATTTGATGTAGGTCTCCGTGTACAGTCCGAGGCACTGTGAGATGATGAATGTTGGTATAACATCTCCATCTCTAGTGATGAAACCAAACACTAACTGGATTCGAATAATCTGTACTGTCCTCAGATACAAACACTCTGAAATGTTAGTATTGGAATTTCCGGTGCTAATGCCAACAGGTACGGCATGCCATTTCCAAATTTCTGGGGAAGTGAATTGAGTCAGGTGCGCTTATTCGCGCGGATGTTGGCCATCTGAGCCCACTCTACTGTGCAAAAATCAAAAACAAACAACGCGCATGCGCGAAATTAAAACTATTTTGGGGTATAAATTGTTACTCACAATCTTATCAAAAAATTCGAAAAATAACTTGTCTGTTTTTTTTACTCAAACTTTGCTGCTTAAATTATTCATATATATATATATATATATATATATATATATATATATATATATATATATATATATATATATATAACACAGGACTATTAAAGCAACAGAGTGGGCACTAAGGCGGTGGAAAAGATATGTAATTGGGTCAAAAGAAAGATGGCACAATATCTAGGAATGAGAAGACACTATATATATATATATATATATATATATATATATAATGGATGCTCCCGTCAGTTTCGACGTATGAGTATCTGACAACTTAATTGATTCAGTTAAGAAATTTTGTGCGATAATCTTAATAAGACCCGCTAGTGATTTACAAAGGAAGCCGCATATGAAGCCAGGGTGAGGATTGTGGGATGAGATCACTGTTTGATTGGCTGACCATTTAGATCCTGCTGTCTTTTTTTGAGGCGATTCAGACAACCAGATTGGAAACTGCTGACTCCACTAAAACACGTTGAATATATATATATATATATATATATATATATATATATATATATATATATATATATTTAAAGACATTTATATATATTATGTTTAACGTACTTTTTATAGATACAAGTATTTAAGCAAATGCTCTGTTTTATAATAAACAGTATTAAATAACATTTACCGGCCTGAATGTCCGAGAAATTTTTCGCTCTCCAACAGGAATCGAACCTGTATCCTATACGGAACCATCATTTCGCGTGATGTGCCTTAACCGTTCGGACAATAAATGTCTTTAAATAAATTGTCGGACTATGTCCAATTCAATATATATATATATATATATATATATATATATATATATATATATATATATATATATATATATATTCTGTTTATGCGTCATTTTTATAGGTACAAATATTTTAGGAAATGCTCTGTATATAATAAACAGTTTTAGCTACATTTACCGTCCGGAATACCCGAGAAATTTCATAGAAAATAAGTCTCCTCCGGTAGGAATTGAACCTGTATACTACACGGAGACGTCATATGTCCTGTCGTGCTATATCATATAGTTAAGTTTACCTTGATTTTCTCGTTGTCTAATGTATATTTATGAGCGTTTTTACGTTAAAGAATTCTGAAAAATTTGTTGTGAGGGAGAATATTTCCCTACAAGTTTGCACTCGGACGTCGGAGGAAAGGCATAACGATAGGCCTACATCAAGAGGAGTACCATTAGGAGCAGTAGCGTAAGTTGTTGTTGCTGAAAACTGTTAGTCATCATTTTTCCCCCTATTTTCTGTTCTACATGTACCAAAAGTTAATAAACCTATTGTTAAATCAATTCCGGTTTTCTACTGTTGTTTTTAATCAGTCAGTTACAGAACAAGTAATGACATTTTTACTTCAGTTTATAAATACTTGTCGCAAAATAAAAACCTTGCATTTGCTTTGAAACTATCCATCAGAGGATGAAACGCGTTGGCTAGGATAATTTTAATATATTTATATATATAAGGTTACATTAAAGTCAACACCCACAGGTGACAGTCTGTTTCATGCTAAACGCAATTTTCAGGCCATGTGTTTTTGCTTGACTTTTTATATATACATGTCAGTGATACATTGTGGGTAGTCTTTTGCATTCGTGTGAGTAGTCTATTGTATTATTCTAACGGTTATTTTGGTGGGCGTGGTTTGTTAATTTGTTTATTGACTTATTTATTTGTTCGGATTAAATTATTTAACTTGTTTTTAATCATTTACTTTATTTTATTCTTGTTCCTTGACAGTTTTCGATTCTTAAGTAACGTAAGAAAAATGTGTTTTCGTGTCTACATTTTTTACTTATTTATTTGTTTGGATTAATTTGACTTGTTTTTGTTCATTTATTTTACTTTATTTTCATTTTTTCTTGTTCGTTTTCCGTTTTCGATTTTTAAATAACGTACTAAAAATTTGTTTTCGTGTCTGTATTTTGTGATGAGTTCTCATTGTTTATTTAGTAGTTGTTTTGATGGCTATTTATTTCTACATATATATGTATATATTTATATTCTATATGCTGTTGTAGGCTGATATTCTTTTCCTTATTTTCCATGATATTTTTAGTGTGATTTATTTTTTTGTTTTTAATCTCCCAGACATGTATAGAGAGCATTGTACTTTTGGTGGATTTACTATTTGTAAAGGATGTTTTGTAGGATCAGTTTCTTTATTTCCAGAGTCTTTCAGCTGCGCTTATTTATACCTTTTCTTCGTTATCTGCTGATTTTACAGTGGCTTGAAATATTACATTGTTCTGTAAGCAATTGCTTTTTAAGGGACATTCTTTCTTTATTCTGCTAAAAGATTACAAAAACGAATAGAATAAGGTGGCATGGTAGATCTTAAATAGGGGGATTAGAATTCAACTGGGATAGCTTTATCCAATACTATTTCTGCAACCGAATCCCAGTAACTTTGGCGCGATTTCAAGTATAATTTTTTAAAATTTTTACAAGGTGAAATTATTTAAAAATCCCCAGGTGTTATGCAAACTTTATAACTGTTCAAATCTTTCTGATAAAGAATTAATAGCTCGGTTGGGTATTAACGCTAACACAAGATTCTTAATATTTTTTTCTCTATTTGGCACCTCATCAACGCACTCATATTCAAACAACCCGCTTTTTATTTTACATGTAAAAATCAGCTGAGCCTCTAATTCTGTAGCTAATTCCTTTGTAAGCAATTCCATAATCACTGATCATGTTTATTAATGAAACTGCCTTAGACAGTTCCGCAAAGGTGTTTGGCATACTTTTCCTGACAACATTAATCGGTATCACCCCAAGCAAAGCAGTAAAACCACTATGACTCTCAAGGGGTGTGGAAAAATTAGAAACAGAAACATTAAGAATGAGCGGGAAGAGGAAAAAGTAATTAGGAGGACAGTAGATAGCGATTGACATTGTATTTAATTTATTACACATTAAAGCGGAAGGGAGTTCCACAAGGAAGGCAGTAAAGCCACTAAGACGCAAGGGGTTATTAGGTGTGGAAGAATTAGGAAAAGAAACATTAATAATGAGCGGGAAGAGGAAAGAGAAAACACGAGGTCAGTAGATATCCATTGACATTGCATTTAATTTTTTGCACATTAAATTTGACCGGAAAGCATGGAGCCGGAAGGGAGTTTCACAAGGAAGGCAGTAAAGCCACTAAGACACAAGGGGTTACTAGGTGTGGAAGAATTAGTAACAGAAACATTGATAATGAGCGGGAAGAGGAAAGAGTAATCAGGAGGACAGTGTATAGCGATTGGCATTGCATTTTTTATTGATTAAAGTTGGCTGGAAAGAATGGCACCGTAAGGGAGTACAACAAGTGAGAAGTGCGAGAAAAGAAACTGTTAGCATAGAACTTAGGGTTGCATCTATCCAACTCAACTGCAAAATGACCGAAGACGTGCCGCCAGATCAAGACCTATAATCTTGATGATTCTAATTTGGGTTTTATCAAATAGCTGAAGGTAAATAGCAGGTGCACCAGCCACATGTGGCAGCAATATTCAAAGCATAGACAAATGGTAGACTTATATATATATATATATATATATATATATATATATATTATAAGATAGATACTGGAGTGGATTCAATATAGTCTTTCCCCTCCATGTCATCCGACAGCGTTGATCGTCTTTTCTGGTATGACAGGTTTACAGTATTTATATTGTTTGGATTATCGTCCTCATCTTTGTTGCCATATTTATCACAACGTTTCGGCCGTTGTACGCTCCGGCCTTCTTCTGGTTGGAGTGTCGAAATGAAACCTTTATTTCGCTCACAGGGTTAGACTGTTCTAGTTCCACCTGCCATGTCTAATGGATGTCAGTTATCAGTTATCTCCTGTTAATTCCCTGCTCCAAGTTCTCCACCGCCTTAACCAGGTATTGAACTCACACTCTTTGGGTCCTGTCACTGGATCTAACCAACGCTCACTGAGCCTTGAGGACATCTGTGTATGAATTTCTGCGACTTATAAACGGAAAATGTGGAGACAAATTGAAACTTAAGGAATCAGCACATATGCTAGGCCACAAAAATCTCCTGAGCCGACCAAACATAGAAATGAATACAATATGGGAACCAGTAATAAGGAGTGCCAGAGAAAAGCGATAATAATAACAAAAATTACAATATGAGCTCTAGTAATAAAATATATAATGATAACAGCAAAAATTGCAATATCAACCATTCGTCCATGCATGGAATAATGTTGCCATATATGGTCTGATGCCCCTGCCGTTCATCTCGAGTTTTCTAGACAAAATCCAAAGACGGATATGCAATGTGATAGGTCCTGGTATAGCATCTCGGCTTCCCTCTGTTTTTTCTACAAGTATTTTCATGCCAACTGCTCTGATGAGCTACTTTCACTGGTACCCCAACTGTATAAATTTAAGCGTGCTACTAGGTTGGCATCTTGGTACCACCCGTTCACGAAACAGTTCAATCTAACCGCTCCTTCTACTCAAACAGCTTCTTATCTCGCACTTCCCGACAGTGGAACTCCCTTATTTTTACTTGCTTCCCTGATTGCTATCATCTTCAAATATTCAAATGTAATGTCAATTGACATCTTCTGATGCCTTGATCTTAATCTCTGTTTTCTCTTTATCATTTTCCCAAACGCCCCTTTTACTCTTGCTTGTGTTGACCATGTTCACTATAGTCTATGAATATAGAATCCAGTGCAGTACGTAATCTGTTCAATTAAACAATGTTAAAGTTTAACACTCACGAGTCAGACACTCTACTGAATCTGACTATATCGCCAATACCACCACCAGCTGTTCCGTAATTCTTCAGTCTTCGATATCAAAGGCTGGCAGTGAATATTCCGGAAAAAAACATGGCCGCTTTTATACACATCGAATTGAATATTTTGAGCCTTCCGATTGGTTATCACTTCTATTGGTGAACTATAAAATGAGTCAGCTCATTTTGGCTAGCTCACTAGTACACCGCGGTACCCAAAATCTCCAACATCTTTCACTCTCTGGAATCCTTTGCGTGTTAGTAGCACTCCCGCCTTGCTTGGGGTGATATGCTTAAAAAAAAAAAAATTAAAAGATTTTTCTGTAAATATTTATATTGTTTAGAAGGCTTTTTAATTCTGTAATTCTGCGGAAATATTTTCTATATAGGAAACATTTGTTGGTTTCTTAACGAAATTCAGTTTTATATTTATAGATATTTTTTTGTTTAGCAAAGAAATAAAAAATAATCATTTAATTACTGATTTCTAATTGCTTTGTTTTATACCGTTACTTTTTGAAATCTGTGTGCTTTTTGGAGAAAATCCTATGTAGAACTAACAATATATAGCGGAAGTGATAAAGCAGCTCATATAAACTTCAATAATTCAAATTTGGTTTAGAAAATAATTTTGAAATTTTAAACAATCAATTTAGATGTCAAAACAAAGCCTGAATTAAAATTTTAGGTAGTATCAATATATTTTATGTTTTCTAAAATATCCGCCATCTGAATTTATTAAGCAAAACTAAATAATCACATTTTAATTCAATAAAAAAGTAATAAAATAATCAAGAATTGATCAATATTTATGACATAATAAATAATAATCGCATATGATAAGACTTTGAATATTTTACCTTTTAATATAGTGACCATCTTCTTGTTGAAACTTGACTAATGCATGGAATAATAATGCAACACAAAATGTACTTAGAATGAAATGTATTGAAACAAGAAAGTGTACACAATATTTACATATAGTCTTTTGTATATTTCTGGGAAGACCGTTCCTGGAGAATGTGTTGACTAAGTCGCAGTCGGGCAGAGTCTCTAGTTGGATCTCTTGATTCGCCCCCCTGTCTTCCGGTACCAACCATATTTATATCGTCGGTACTCCGCTATGCAAATTAGGTAGATCCTACCACAACACTTCTCAATAACAGCCAGGAATATATTTTCTATTGCTTTTTAGATATATTTATTTACTTTACTTCAGCGGGTTCAATTCCTGACAAGGTAGTTTTAATTGCTTCCCGGATGTCTGCTTTGCTGTTATATTCTTTACCACCTTTATATAATTTTATCTTCGTAACTAACCATAGAATTTTGATCGGATTCAGATTAGGACTTGAGGGTGGTCCTTCCGTTATCTTCTCTCTTGTAAATCTTTTATGCTCAAAGAATTCACAAGTAAGCTTAGATATATAAGATGCACGTAGGCTCAGCGTCCCTCAGCAGGGGGTATCAGGCGGTGGCTAACCGGGGTGTGTGAAGCATATCGACGCTTCAGAATTCTTGAGACCCTCTGTTGAATTCGCGCCGTTTTGGATTTATATGAAAACCCCAGACAAAAGCAATCCATCAACGTCAGAATGCCCCGCCCAAGAGTCACTCCCGCCAGTCGCTGCCAATTTTGGTCATAGCATTCGCATTTTCTAACAGGTGTCCATTGATTAATTTTGGATTTCCACTGAATAAGAACATCGTTCAATAACTAGTAAAGTATTGAATATTGAATTGCAATTTTCCAAATCATATGTGCGAATTAATATTTTCTGCACTTAAATGTAAAAATACATCAAATATTGAATAAATTGATGAGGATATGACTGTAAGTACACTATTTATATTATTTGGACTATTGTCCTCATCTTTACGACACATGGCACAGTGAATAAAGGCGTTGTTTAGATACAGTGACAGAACCCAAAGAGTTGTAAGTTCAGTACGTAATTAGGGCAGGGGAGAACTTGGAGAGGAAAATTAACAGGAGATAACTGATAACAGATATCCATTAGACATGGCACTTGGAACTACCAGTCTACCCCAACGATCGAAATAAAGGGTTCAGTTCAACATTCCAACCATCTGAAGAAGGCCGGAGCGTACTACGACTGAAACGTTGTGATAAATATGGCAACAAAGAGGACCATAATCCGAATAGTGTAAATAGCGACCGTAATACCTGGTCTGTGAAATATAGACAGATAATGAGTGTACGTTTATCCCGTATAAGGGCTTCAACAGTTGACAAAACATGTTTCACACAAGGCTAGTTAGATAGAGCATGTTTCAAAAATAAATCTTTATTTCAGGAGACGTCTTTTTTATTTTCCTATTTTCAAATTTCATGACGAATTTTTCCTTAATAAAATTTTAAGTACGCTCAAGACTTTTAGTGAATCTACAAGTGCGCCCTGAATTAAAAATGGTTGCAAAACACTGACTCAGAAGTTTAGTCAATTAGTCAAAAAATCTAACTCTTTCATTCATGATTTCGTGATTACATTCAGCTGTTCCATTTTAAGATGTTATATTGTTGACTCCTAGTATAATATCTTCATAGGCTAGTTAGATAGAGCATGTTTCAAAATTAAATCTTTATTTCAGGAGACGTCTTTTTTATTTTCCTATTTTCAAATTTCATGACGAATTTTTCCTTAATAAAATTTTAAGTACGCTCAAGACTTTTAGTGAATCTACAAGTGCGCCCTGAATTAAAAATGGTTGCAAAACACTGACTCAGAAGTTTAGTCAATTAGTCAAAAAATCTAACTCTTTCATTCATGATTTCGTGATTACATTCAGCTGTTCCATTTTAAGATGTTATATTGTTGACTCCTAGTATAATATCTTCATAGGCTACTTAGATAGAGCATGTTTCAAAATTAAATCTTTATTTCAGGAGACGTCTTTTTTATTTTCCTATTTTCAAATTTCATGACGAATTTTTCCTTAATAAAATTTTAAGTACGCTCAAGACTTTTAGTGAATCTACAAGTGCGCCCTGAATTAAAAATGGTTGCAAAACACTGACTCAGAAGTTTAGTCAATTAGTCAAAAAATCTAACTCTTTCATTCATGATTTCGTGATTGCATTCAGCTGTTCCATTTTAAGATGTTATATTGTTGACTCCTAGTATAATATCTTCATAGGCTACTTAGATAGAGCATGTTTCAAAATTAAATCTTTATTTCAGGAGACGTCTTTTTTATTTTCCTATTTTCAAATTTCATGACGAATTTTTCCTTAATAAAATTTTAAGTACGCTCAAGACTTTTAGTGAATCTACAAGTTCGCCCTGAAGTAAAAATGGTTGTAAAACACTGATTTAGAAGTTCAGTCAATTAGTAAAAAAATCTAACTCTTTCATTCATGATTTAGTTATTACATTCAGCTGTTCCATTTTAAGATGTTATATTGTTGACTCCTAGTATATTATCTTCATAGATACTTTGCAATCTAAAAGATTAAATTTTAAGTTGACGGGAATTCAACTAAAAACAGTCGCTGCGTTGTCAATTAAATTTTAAAAAAAACAGTCGTTACAGTTAGATAAAGACTTCATAAAATGATAAAATACCTTACCTAAATATCAGCGGTATTCGTTTCGTTCGAGGATATTTATATCTCAACTACATCCTTGTGTAAATTAATTGAACCAACCGCTTAAGTTTTCTTTCTTTCATCATACAGCCAGTTTTTTTGCAGTGGTGAGCAGTAATATGAATCTGTTTTCGGTGTGTATAACGAAATTTGTTTGGCCTTGAAAAATATTGCGCCATCCGTGATTGCATCAGATTTTATCACGCCCAGACACTGTTGTCTCAACTGTCGATTTGTTGTCCTACGGCCATTGACTGCGATGGACGTTATTCCAAGGAAGCGTACGAAAATTGTAACGCTGCATGAAGAGAATTCCAAGCCTTACCAGTAA
>OZ038519.1:6927574-7012574 GCA_964036315.1 Acanthosepion esculentum | reverse complement strand
TGCACAGCTGTCCGTCACGTGCTACAATCTCATTCATTTCAGATGTCCATATATGGGCCGCGCGGGCGCCTCACTCCTTTCACCTCGACGGAACATTTAACTGTGTCGTCAGTTTTTTTTTTCTCGTTTTTTACTCAATGTTTTGTACAATAATTTCTCATTTTCAAAAGTCTTCCCACTTGTTTGGTTTGGTTTTGTTTTTATCGTCGAATTAATATCATGCTTTCACTCATGCAGCAAGCGAACTGGTGGCTCGCGTCGCATTCCGATATTTCTAAGCCGGCGATGCGAGCGGAAGGCGTATCCACGGAACGATTTTAATGGGTCTCGCGCGCACACAGACACAACGCCCCAGATCTGGTTAAAGTTCTCACGCCGACTCAGGGGAGAAATGAAGACAAAAGAAAATAATAATAATGGTAATAATAATAAAATGGAAAGGTTTTTTGTTTCTTTTTTTAATTTTTTTTTTTTTTTTTTTACTTCTGTTAAATTCGCAGTTTTTCGCTCATTTCCCGTGAACTCCTTCGATGGAAGAATTCTTTCGTGGCAAGTGCAATGCCAGGGTGGAGACACACGTATAAAAATAGTGAACTTCTTTTACAAAGGTAGCTAGATATCTCAGTCTGTTAACATCTATCTATCTACCTCTGCCCCACTACGTCCCTACACACACGCTCTCTCTCTCACACAAACTCGCACGCACCCGCGCGCGCACGCGCACACACACACACACATATATATATATATATATATATATATGTCAATTTATTCATATTTCTGTCAGTCTTATCTGGCTATCAGGTATCGATCTATGGTTACCCTCATTATATCTCTGTCTAATTCTCAGTCTGTTCATATCTATCTATCTATCTATCTATCTATATATATATATATATATATATATATATATATATATATATATATATATATATATAGTGGTCTCTTCATTATCTATCTATCTATATATATATATATATATATATATATATATATATATATCTCACTGTTCATATCTATATCTATCTATCTATCAATCTCATTGTTCATATCTATACTTATCTATCTCACTGTTCATATCTATCTATCTATATATCTATCTATCTCACTGTTCATATCTATCTCATTGTTCATATCTATCTATCTATCTATCTATCTATCTATCTATCACAGTCTGTTCATATCTATCTAACTCACTTTTCATATCTATCTATCTATCTATCTATCTATCTATCTATCTAGCTAGCTAGCTAGCTAGCTAGCTAGCAATCCAGCTAGCTAGCTAGCTAACTGTTGATATATCTACCTATCTATCACAGTCTGTTCATATCTATCTATCTATCTATCTCTCTCTATCTGTGTTTGTATCATTGCCTCACTCCGCAGAAACACGCATTGTTTCACACATACACACACACGCACTCACACACGTATTTCTCTCATATATATGTGCCTACCTACCTTATTTATGTATGGTCTTTTAATTAGCTGTGTTTCACTTTGTTCATATCATTCTACCTATTTGCCTCTCTCCACTCCCACGCACGCACACACACACACACACACGCACACGCACACGCACACGCACACACACACATATATATATATCTTTGTCTGTTCTTATTTCTCTCAGTTCCCTGACTCTCACATTCTATCTACCTATCTATCTAGGTAATAATCTATCTCTCTCTTATCTTTCGCTCTCTTTCTCTTTAGATCTCTCTCTCTCTCTCTTTCGCTCTCTTTCTATTTCCCTATCGCTCTCTCTCTATCTATCTATCTATCTATCTATGTATCTCATTATTCATATCTATCTATCTAGCATAAACAATGTTTTTTATTCGTCATAGATAATATTTTCAAATGATTGCTTATATTTCGTCAGGGTTACATCCTATATTTAATTCAAAGTTCTTTTTCTCCTGAAGTATTTTCCTACTAAATTCAGAAACCAGTTTGCTTTGTTATTTTACCCATAGTTCCTGGAGTGTAGGAGTGTGTTTTTTGGGGAGGTGCCTTTTCTAATTGTATTTAAACGTAAGTGAATGTAACGAAATAAGCCACGATTCGAACTCGGCTCTTCGATGTTCTGTTCCGAGTCGCTAACGCTTATTTCATTTGGATATCCATGATGAGCCTGCCTTGAAAATCAGCGTTCCTATTCGGAACAGAATTTGGTTTCGAACCTGGGGAAATAGAACAACTATCTATCTATCTTTGTCTGTTCATATCTATCTATCTATCTATCTATCTATCTATCTCTGCTTCACTCTGCACACACACATACACATACATACACACACACATATACATATATGTCAGATTGTTCCTATTTCTCTCAGAATTATTTGACTCTTACATTCTATCTATAGATCTCTGCGTCACTACGCACAGACACACACACACGCACTCACGTTCTCACACATAGACACACACACGCACTCACGTTCTCACACATAGACACACACATGCATATAAATATATACGTCAGTTTGTTGATTTCTATCTATCTATCTATCTGTCAACGTTTTCTCTCTCTTCTGTTCACTTCTCTCACTCCTTCTCTATCTCTCCATTTCTCTCTCTCTCTCTCTGTATATATATATATGTGTGTGTGTGTGTGTGTGTGTGTGCGTGTGTGAGAGAGAGAGAGAGAGTCAGTTTGTATATATCTCAGGCTTATCAGGCAGTCAAATTCTATTCAAATCTATCTATCTATCTATCTATCTATCAATGTTTTCTCTACCTTGTAATGTTCACCTGTCTCTCTCTTTCTCCCTCTCTTCTGTTCTCTGTATATTTCTCTCTCTCACTCTCTCTTTCTGCCTCTCTCTCTCTCTCTCTATATATATATATATATATATATATATATCACTCTTATCTGGCTGTCACATTCAATCTATCTATCTATCTATCTATCTATATATATATATATCACTCTTATCTAGCTGTCATATTCTATCTATCTATCTATCTATCTATCTATCTATCAACGTTTCCTCTACCTTGTAATGTCACCTGTCTCTCTCTTTCCCCCTCTGTATATTTATCTCTCTCACTATCTCTGTCTCTGTCTCTCTGTCTATATATATGTATATATATATATATATATATATATATATATATATATATATATATATATCATGCTTATCTGGCTGTCACATTTTATCTATCTATCTATCTATCTATCTATCTATCTATCTATCTATCTATATATATATATATATATATATATATATATATATATATATATACGTATGTATATATACTTCACTCTGTCTTTCAAATCAATTTATGTATGCCGCATTCTTTAACTTCCAATTTTCAATTTATGTTCACGAAATGAAATGCTCGAATCCATCCAAAGATAATTGGGTACCCAAAATATTCTCACAAAACCCAACGTATTTATTCCACCTTGGCAGCATTTCAGCAATTATTTGTTTTTGAACAAATTCAACGTTCTATTCCCAAGATTCCAGAGATGATTGTAGCAAATTGAGTTTCTTTGATTTTTTCACACTTTTCCTTTCTGTGTAGGCAATCATGGCACTCGAAAATGTTCTGTCTTCGTAGGTCTTAAAAATTGTAACCTTTTGTTATCTCTTCTAAAATCTTATGACATCAATTTAATCAAGCCAGGGAGGTTATGCATTGTTTTCATCTGTCCATCTTGCCATGTGAGTATTAATTTTCCAAGACCCCTTTCCTCATTATATGTCCAAGAAATTCAAATTGTCTCTTTCTGCTGTTTATATTAAGACTCTTAATGATATTAATTCAAACCTCGTCTTCATCTGTGATGAGATTGACCATCATTCACTGCCATATAGGTGGACTGATATTACATAACAGTTCAGTACTCTTTTCATTCTTTCTCTTGCTTCAAGTCTCTTCTTCATCTGTGAGGAGATTGTCCAGCATTCACTGCCATATAGGAGGACTGATATTACATTACAGTTCAGTACTCTTTTCTTTGTTTCTCTTACTTCAAGTCTCTTCTTCATCTGTGAGGAGATTGTCCAGCATTCACTGCCATATAGGAGGACTGATATTACATAACAGTTCAGTACACTTTTCTTTGTTTCTCTTGCTTCAAGTCTCTTCTTCATCTGTGAGGAGATTGTCCAGCATTCACTGCCATATAGGAGGACTGATATTACATAACAGTTCAGTACTCTTTTCTTTGTTTCTCTTGCTTCAAGTCTCTTCTTCATCTGTGAGGAGATTGTCCAGCATTCACTGCCATATAGGAGGACTGATATTACATAACAGTTCAGTACTCTTTTCTTTGTTTCTCTTGCTTCAAGTCTCTTCTTCATCTGTGAGGAGATTGTCCACCATTCACTGCCATATAGGAGGACTGATATTACATAACAGTTCAGTACTCTTTTCTTTGTTTCTCTTGCTTCAAGTCTCTTCTTCATCTGTGAGGAGATTGTCCACCATTCACTGCCATATAGGAGGACTGATATTACATAACAATTCAGTACGCTTTTCTTCGTTTCTCTTGCTTCAAGTCTCTTCTTCATCTGTGAGGAGATTGTCCAGCATTCACTGCCATATAGGAGGACTGATATTACATTACAGTTCAGTACTCTTTTCTTTGTTTCTCTTACTTCAAGTCTCTTCTTCATCTGTGAGGAGATTGTCCAGCATTCACTGCCATATAGGAGGACTGATATTACATAACAGTTCAGTACACTTTTCTTTGTTTCTCTTGCTTCAAGTCTCTTCTTCATCTGTGAGGAGATTGTCCAGCATTCACTGCCATATAGGAGGACTGATATTACATAACAGTTCAGTACTCTTTTCTTTGTTTCTCTTGCTTCAAGTCTCTTCTTCATCTGTCAGGAGATTGTCCAGTATTCACTGCCATATAGGAGGACTGATATTACATAACAGTTCAGTACTCTTTTCTTTGTTTCTCTTGCTTCAAGTCTCTTCTTCATCTGTGAGGAGATTGTCCACCATTCACTGCCATATAGGAGGACTGATATTACATAACAGTTCAGTACTCTTTTCTTTGTTTCTCTTGCTTCAAGTCTCTTCTTCATCTGTGAGGAGATTGTCCACCATTCACTGCCATATAGGAGGACTGATATTACATAACAATTCAGTACGCTTTTCTTCGTTTCTCTTGCTTCAAGTCTCTTCTTCATCTGTGAGGAGATTGTCCAGCATTCACTGCCATATAGGAGGACTGATATTACATAACAGTTCAGTACATTTTTCTTTGTTTCTCTTGCTTTAAGTCTCTCCTTCATCTGTGAGAAGATTGTCCAGCATTCATTGCCATATAGGGGAACTGATATTACATAACAGTTCAGTACTCTTTTCTTTGTTTCTCTTGCTTCAAGTCTCTTCTTCATCTGTGAGGAGATTGTCCACAATTCACTGCCATATAGGAGGACTGATATTACATAACAGTTCAGTACTCTTTTCTTTGTTTCTCTTGCTTCAAATCTCTTCTTCATCTGTGAGGAGATTGTCCAGCATTCACTGCCATATAGGAGGGCTGATATTACATAACAATTCAGTACTCTTTTCTTTGTTTCTCTTGCTTCCAGTCTCTTCTTCATCTGTGAGGAGATTGCCTAGCATTCATTGCCATATAGGAGGACTGATATTACATAACAGTTCAGTACTCTTTTCTTTGTTTCTCTTGCTTCAAGTCTCTTCTTCATCTGTGAGGAGATTGTCCAGCATTCACTGCCATATAGGAGGACTAATATTACATAACAGTTCAGTACTCTTTTCTTTGTTTCTCTTGCTTCAAGTCTCTTCTTCATCTGTGAGGAGATTGTCCACCATTCACTGCCATATAGGAGGACTGATATTACATAACATTTCAGTACGCTTTTCTTCGTTTCTCTTGCTTCAAGTCTCTTCTTCATCTGTGAGGAGATTGTCCAGCATTCACTGCCATATAGGAGGACTGATATTACATAACAGTTCAGTACTCTTTTCTTTGTTTCTCTTGCTTCAAGTCTCTTCTTCATCTGTGAGGAGATTGTCCAGCATTCACTGCCATATAGGAGGACTGATATTACATAACATTTCAGTACTCTTTTCTTTGTTTCTCTTGCTTCAAGTCTCTTCTTCATCTGTGAGGAGATTGTCCACCATTCACTGCCATATAGGAGGACTGATATTGCATAACAGTTCAGTAATCTTTTCTTTGTTTCTCTTGCTTCAAGTTTCTTCTTCATCTGTGAGGAGAATGCCTAGCATTCATTGCCATATAGGAGGACTGATATTACATAACAGTTCAGTACTCTTTTCTTTGTTTCTCTTGCTTCAAGTCTCTTCTTCATCTGTGAGGAGATTGTCCACCATTCACTGCCATATAGGAGGACAGATATTACATAACAGTTCAGTACTCTTTTCTTTGTTTCTCTTGCTTCAAATCTCTTCTTCATCTGTGAGGAGATTGTCCAGCATTCACTGCCATATAGGAGGGCTGATATTACATAACAATTCAGTACTCTTTTCTTTGTTTCTCTTGCTTCCAGTCTCTTCTTCATCTGTGAGGAGATTGTCCACCATTCACTGCCATATAGGAGGACTGATATTACATAACAATTCAGTACTCTTTTCTTTGTTTCTCTTGCATCAAGTCTCTTCTTCATCTGTGAGGAGATTGTCCAGCATTCACTGCCATATAGGAGGACTGATATTATATAACAGTTCAGTAATCTTTTCTTTGTTTCTCTTGCTTCAAGTTTCTTCTTCATCTGTGAGGAGATTGCCTAGCATTCATTGCCATATAGGAGGACTGATATTACATAACAGTTCAGTACTCTTTTCTTTGTTTCTCTTGCTTCAAGTCTCTTCTTCATCTGTGAGGAGATTGTCCAGCCTTCACTGCCATATAGGAGGACTAATATTACATAACAGTTCAGTACTCTTTTCTTTGTTTCTCTTGCTTCAAGTCTCTTCTTCATCTGTGAGGAGATTGTCCACCATTCACTGCCATATAGGAGGACTGATATTACATAACAATTCAGTACTCTTTTCTTCGTTTCTCTTGCTTCAAGTCTCTTCTTCATCTGTGAGGAGATTGTCCAGCATTCACTGCCATATAGGAGGACTGATATTACATAACAGTTCAGTACTCTTTTCTTCGTTTCTCTTGCTTCAAGTCTCTTCTTCATCTGTGAGGAGATTGTCCAGCATTCACTGCCATATAGGAGGACTGATATTACATAACAGTTCAGTACTCTTTTCTTTGTTTCTCTTGCTTCAAGTCTCTTCTTCATCTGTGAGGAGATTGTCCACCATTCACTGCCATATAGGAGGACTGATATTACATAACAATTCAGTACTCTTTTCTTCGTTTCTCTTGCTTCAAGTCTCTTCTTCATCTGTGAGGAGATTGTCCAGCATTCACTGCCATATAGGAGGACTGATATTAAATAACAGTTCAGTACTCTTTTCTTCGTTTCTCTTGCTTCAAGTCTCTTCTTCATCTGTGAGGAGATTTTCCAGCATTCACTGCCATATAGGAGGACTGATATTACATAACAGTTCAGTACTCTTTTCTTTGTTTCTCTTGTTTCAAGTCTCTTCTTCATCTGTGAGGAGATTATCCAGCATTCACTGCCATATAGGAGGACTGATATTACATAACAGTTCAGTACTCTTTTCTTTGTTTCTCTTGCTTCAAGTCTCTTCTTCATCTGTGAGGAGATTGTCCACCATTCACTGCCATATAGGAGGACTGATATTACATAACAGTTCAGTAATCTTTTCTTTGTTTCTCTTGCTTCAAGTTTCTTCTTCATCTGTGAGGAGATTGCCTAGCATTCATTGCCATATAGGAGGACTGCTATTACATAACAGTTCAGTAATCTTTTCTTTGTTTCTCTTGCTTCAAGTTTCTTCTTCATCTGTGAGGAGATTGTCCAGCATTCACTGCCATATAGGAGGGCTGATATTACATAACAATTCAGTACTCTTTTCTTTGTTTCTCTTGCTTCCAGTCTCTTCTTCATCTGTGAGGAGATTGTCCACCATTCACTGCCATATAGGAGGACTGATATTACATAACAATTCAGTACTCTTTTCTTTGTTTCTCTTGCATCAAGTCTCTTCTTCATCTGTGAGGAGATTGTCCAGCATTCACTGCCATATAGGAGGACTGATATTACATAACAGTTCAGTAATCTTTTCTTTGTTTCTCTTGCTTCAAGTTTCTTCTTCATCTGTGAGGAGATTGCCTAGCATTCATTGCCATATAGGAGGACTGATATTACATAACAGTTCAGTACTCTTTTCTTTGTTTCTCTTGCTTCAAGTCTCTTCTTCATCTGTGAGGAGATTGTCCAGCCTTCACTGCCATATAGGAGAACTAATATTACATAACAGTTCAGTACTCTTTTCTTTGTTTCTCTTGCTTCAAGTCTCTTCTTCATCTGTGAGGAGATTGTCCACCATTCACTGCCATATAGGAGGACTGATATTACATAACAATTCAGTACTCTTTTCTTCGTTTCTCTTGCTTCAAGTCTCTTCTTCATCTGTGAGGAGATTGTCCAGCATTCACTGCCATATAGGAGGACTGATATTACATAACAGTTCAGTACTCTTTTCTTCGTTTCTCTTGCTTCAAGTCTCTTCTTCATCTGTGAGGAGATTGTCCAGCATTCACTGCCATATAGGAGGACTGATATTACATAACAGTTCAGTACTCTTTTCTTTGTTTCTCTTGCTTCAAGTCTCTTCTTCATCTGTGAGGAGATTGTCCACCATTCACTGCCATATAGGAGGACTGATATTACATAACAATTCAGTACTCTTTTCTTCGTTTCTCTTGCTTCAAGTCTCTTCTTCATCTGTGAGGAGATTGTCCAGCATTCACTGCCATATAGGAGGACTGATATTAAATAACAGTTCAGTACTCTTTTCTTCGTTTCTCTTGCTTCAAGTCTCTTCTTCATCTGTGAGGAGATTTTCCAGCATTCACTGCCATATAGGAGGACTGATATTACATAACAGTTCAGTACTCTTTTCTTTGTTTCTCTTGTTTCAAGTCTCTTCTTCATCTGTGAGGAGATTATCCAGCATTCACTGCCATATAGGAGGACTGATATTACATAACAGTTCAGTACTCTTTTCTTTGTTTCTCTTGCTTCAAGTCTCTTCTTCATCTGTGAGGAGATTGTCCACCATTCACTGCCATATAGGAGGACTGATATTACATAACAGTTCAGTAATCTTTTCTTTGTTTCTCTTGCTTCAAGTTTCTTCTTCATCTGTGAGGAGATTGCCTAGCATTCATTGCCATATAGGAGGACTGCTATTACATAACAGTTCAGTAATCTTTTCTTTGTTTCTCTTGCTTCAAGTTTCTTCTTCATCTGTGAGGAGATTGCCTAGCATTCATTGCCATATAGGAGGACTGATATTACATAACAGTTCAGTACTCTTTTCTTTGTTTCTCTTGCTTCAAGTCTCTTCTTCATCTGTGAGGAGATTGTCCACCATTCACTGCCTTATAGGAGGACTAATATTACATAACAGTTCAGTACTCTTTTCTTTGTTTCTCTTGCTTCAAGTCTCTTCTTCATCTGTGAGGAGATTGTCCACCATTCACTGCCATATAGGAGGACTGATATTACATAACAATTCAGTACGCTTTTCTTCGTTTCTCTTGCTTCAAGTCTCTTCTTCATCTGTGAGGAGATTGTCCAGCATTCACTGCCATATAGGAGGACTGATATTACATAACAGTTCAGTACTCTTTTCTTTGTTTCTCTTGCTTCAAATCTCTTCTTCATCTGTGAGGAGATTGTCCAGCATTCACTGCCATATAGGAGGACTGATATTACATAACAGTTCAGTACTCTTTTCTTTGTTTCTCTTGCTTTAAGTCTCTTCTTCATCTGTGAGGAGATTGTCCACCATTCACTGCCATATAGGACGACTGATATTACATAACAGTTCAGTCCTCTTTTCTTTGTTTCTCTTGCTTCAAGTCTCTTCTTCATCTGTGAGGAGATTGTCCAGCATTCACTGCCATATAGGAGGAATGATATTACATAGCAGTTCAGTACTCTTTTCTTTGTTTCTCTTGCTTCAAATCTCTTCTTCATCTATGAGGAGATTGTCCAGCATTCACTGCCATATAGGAGGACTGATATTACATAACAGTTCAGTACGCTTTTCTTTGTTTCTCTTGCTTCAAGTTTCTTCTTCATCTGTGAGGAGATTGCCTAGCATTCATTGCCATATAGGAGGACTGATATTACATAACAGTTCAGTACACTTTTCTTTGTTTCTCTTGCTTCAAGTCTCTTCTTCATCTGTGAGGAGATTGTCCAGCATTCACTGCCATATAGGAGGACTGATATTACATAACAGTTCAGTACACTTTTCTTTGTTTCTCTTGCTTCAAGTCTCTTCTTCATCTGTGAGGAGATTGTCCAGCAATCACAGCCATATAGGAGGACTGATATTACATAACAGTTCAGTACTCTTTTCTTTGTTTCTCTTGCTTCAAGTCTCTCCTTCATCTGTGAGAAGATTGTCCAGCATTCACTGCCATAGAGAGGAGGAATCATATTATATAACATTTCCAATAGGTCATTTCCCGTAAATTTCCTAATGTTTTTGTTTTAACAGTAAAAAAGCAGCACCATTTGTTCATAGTTTTCGGCTTTCGAAAATGACCTATTGGAAATGATAAACAACATATATTTCCGGGGAAAAAAAAGCTAATTCCAGAAACGCCGAGATAAAATAGTAAAAGAAATTAACACAACTGACAAAATTTTAGTAAAATCAGACAAAACTGGAAACTTTTATAAAACAACCACAAAAGACTACAACGATCTTATAAATAACGATTTACATAAAAACTATAAGAAATCTAATAACAGTGACCTCAAGATGGTTCAGAATATCAATACTAGCAGTAAAAAATCACTTATAAACTGAAGATCAGTGATAGAGTAGGTCAACTATATGAAAAAGAATGCTATATATCCTTAAAGGACCACAAACCAGATTTCGAGGCAAATCCGACGACAAGGATAATTAATCCTACAAGACCTGATATCGGAAAAATTAGTAAAATGATCCTTGAGAGGGTTAATAAACAAATTAAAGAAAAATAGTCGATAAACTAGTTTACTTGTATAAAAGAAAAAAATCTGTACACTAATGCAGTTTGATATAGAAAATTATTACCAATCAATATCTAAAGAACTGTCCCTGAATGCGTTGGACTTTGCCATCCAGTACACAGATGTTACAGAAGAAGAAAAGAACCTTATTATAAATGCGAAAAAATCGGTACTGATTCATAACGGTGAGCAATGGATAAAGAATTCATATGAGCACTTTGACATCACTATGGGATCACTAGACTCAGCTGAGTCTTCTGATCTCATAGGTCTTTTTATATTATACAACCTTACAGCGCACCGTGATATTGATTTAACTGGCATTAGTTTATGCAGGGACGATGGTCTTATTGTTATTAGAAACTCTACTAACTTCAAAATAGATACAATTAGAAAGGTATTATATTAAGAATTTAAAAGCATGGGTTTAAAAATTACCGTCAGCACTAAAATAAAAGAAGTTAACTTCCTTGTTATAACATTAGATTTAAAGAAAAATACATACACACCTTATAAAAAACTCAATACAAATCCTTTATATATACACCCTGAATCAAATCACCCCTCATCTATAATTAAACATATACTTTTGTCTATCCGAAAAAGAATAAGTACAAATTCAGCAAATGACAAGATTTTCGATGAACATATTAATTTCTATAATAAAGCTCTAAACGATAGTGGCTACAAAACCCAAGACTAACTTATATTAAAAATGAAAATAGTAAACATAGAAAAAACAGAAGTAGAAAAAAATAATTTGGTATACACCCCCATACAACCAAATGGTAAAAGACAAATTAAGACAAAAATTATTTGCATTAATAGTCAAGCATTTTCCCAGTGAACGTAAACTAAGTCCTATTTTCAATAAAAATACACTAAAATTAAGTTACAAAAAATTATTAAGAAACATAATGCTAATATCTTAAATAAACACTTATACCAGAACACAAAATATTTAGACAATGGAAAAATAAAAACAAAATCTGATGAGAATAAACAAAGATTATGTAATTGTAGAAACCCTTAAAACTGTCGTCTACAAAATAAATGTTGAACGGAATCATTAGTATACCAAAGCAATATATCTTCTATTGAAAATCCTGAAAACATAAAATATATATAGGTTGCACTAGCCATGAGTTAAAAAAAAAGTTCAACCAACATCAAAGTTCATTTAGGATAAATAAATATAAAAATCAAACATCTCTCTCAAAGTACTTCTGACACCTAAAAGAATCCAATAAAACAACTACAGTAAAATGGAAGTTAATGAGAAAATCTAGAATATGTAGGTCATTAAATGACCCATGTCCTTTATGTATACATGAGAAACTATATATTACTAAGTTTATAAAAAATAAAAATTTACTGAATCAGAGAAATGAAATAGCTATTTTGTGCCGTCATTGTCAAAAACTTTCTTTAAACAATATTTAAAAATTAAATTTAAAAAAATGAGACCTGGTAATATACATACATATATTTGATGTGAATAAATAGTTTTAAATACTGTAAGTAATTCTATTACATTTACTTGTTTTATAAAAAAATATAGTCGATTAAATTTAAAAGTAAAAATATTTTAAAATTGGTTTTAAAATTGTAGTTAAATAAAACGTATTCTAAGCTAAACATCTTTTAAAATTGTAGTTAAATAAAACGTACTCTAACCTTAACACCTCTCTCAAAGCAATTCAAACACTTAAACGAATCCAATAAAACACCTAAAGTTAAATGAAATTAATATGATAAGTTAGAATATGTAGGACATTAAGTGACCCATGTCCTTTGTACAAACACGAGAAAAATATATATTACTAAGTTTACAAAAAATGAAACTTTACTGAATCAGTGAAATAATTTAGCTATCTTTGCCGTCATTGTCATAAATTTTACTTAAAAAAAATGTAACCTGGTAATAGAAAAATAATTTTACATACTGTAAGTAATTCTAATACAATTACTTAGTTTTAAAAAGAAATATAGTCTATTAAAAATTAAAAAGAAAAACTTTTAGAATTGTGGTTAAATTAAACATATTCTAGCCTAAACATCCCCACCAAAATCTTTAAGTATACAAATAGAAAAAATGCCGTAAGAATTTTGCCGTTAACAATAAAACTTTTATAAAAAACCCAGACGACATGCATTTAGCGGATGTCAGAATTTGTTGAAAAATACATCCCTACCTATCCCTAAACATAACCCCGCTTTCGAATGTAACTATTAACTGATACAACAAAAATTGAAATTGGACACGCTACCACCCCTTGTCTAGATGAATAGATTTCTCGGTATCCTTGGAAACACTCAATTATGAATCTTTGCTGTGCCTTTAAAACCGTAAATTTAAAAAAATAAGTTACTCCAAAATTCGCTTGACGAGGAAATGGAACTAATGTCTTTAATTTAATAACAAAATTAAGTTCGAAGCTTCTAGCTTACATTTTGGAAACATGGTTATTACTGTGTAACGAGAAAGCATATTTTAAATCAGTTAACTTATAATATATATATATATATATATATATATATATATAGATATAGATATAGATATAGATATAGATATAGATATATAGATAGATAGATAGATATTTAAACAGACAGTAGTAATGAATGTCGAATGTTTATATATATATATATATATATATATATATATATATATATATATATATATATATAAGGAAACATCCGGCAACTATGTTTTCCGTCTGTTGAAATTTATAAAATGTTTCTTTTCAAGCAATTTATTAAGTCTTTATGGTATTGATGGGGTTTTTCTTCCTACTCTATTGTTTTTGAGAGTGTGGAACGTCAGTATCCTGTTTATTTCCTTATATATCAGTTCTGGGTAAACGATAAACTACACCCGGCAGCAAGTCATCTCTTCTGGAGGGGGGGTGTTAAGTTGTTGAAGACACACTCGACTAGCTTTCCAAATGCTCCAGGTGCAGCTACAAATCTGTTAATATTTTGGCTATTTTCAGGCATTATTTTAAAATAGGTCTGAAAGAAACCAGGATGGAACATTTCATCACTGCCGTCCCAATACCGCTGACTCAACACCATACTACTTAGCATGAAGATAACTTAATGCTGGTGTTGAATTCATAGCGTCCGATCGGTGTTGGCTGTCATAGTGTGCACATCTCTTCCATCGGGTTTGCATAGTAGCGACTTTGAAAGTTTGGCTTTTTGGCTTACTTATTTATTAGTTACAACTTCCTATTTGACTGACTGGTGTTTCATTTTCAAACTTTTCATCACACCGCAAATGGGAAATCTCAATAAAGGCCATTTATTTGTATTTGATAAGTTTAGTAAAAGAGACAGCAACATAAAATTTTGACGTTGTGACCAAGGCTCTAGTTGATATGCAATGCTTCACACCAAGTTTGGAGCAGTTATCAAGGAAGTAAAGAAACAATCCCACAATTCATCAGCAACCAATGAAGATTTGGCCAAAGTACACATAGTCTTGGAATAGATAGATATATAGATAGATAGATATGAACGGATTGAGATAGATAGATAGATATAAACGGATTGAAATAGATAGATAGATAGATAGATAGATAGATAGATAGATAGATAGATAGATAGAAAGATAATGAACCGAATGAGAAAGAAAGAAAGAAAGAAATAAAGACAGAAAGCAAATACGAAGATAATGATCAGAATGAGATAGATAGATAGATAGATAGAAAGAAAGAAAGAAAGAAATAGGAAATAGATAGATAGATAGATAGATAGATAGATAGATAGATAGATAGATAGATATGAACGGATTGAGATAGATAGATAGATAGATAGATAGATAGATAGATAGATAGATAGATAATGAACAGAATAAGAAAGAAAGAAAGAAAGAAGAAAGAAAGAAAGAAAGAAAGAAGATAATGAACAGAATAAGATAAAGAGATGGATAATGAACCGAATGAGAAAGAAAGAAAGAAAGAAAGAAGAAAGAAAGAAAGAAAGAAGATAATGAACAGAATAAGATAAAGAGATGGATAATGAACCGAATGAGAAAGAAAGAAAGAAAGAAAGACAGAAAGCAAATAAGAAGATAATGATCAGAATGAGATAGATAGATAGATAGATAGATAGATAGATAGATAGATAGATAGATAGATAGATATTAAGAAACGACAATAGATAGATAGATAGACAGATAGATATGAACGGACTGAGATAGATAATGAATAAACTGTGATATATATATAGATAGATTAGGAAATGTATATCAGGTTACATTGAATTTATGGCCAGTCTGTTTTTTTTTAAATTAAAAATAAAGTCATGTATTAAAAATTGATCCTTAATGAATTACTTTTATTTGTTTTTAAAAAACTCGACAAAAATATCAGTTGAGTCGGCGGTCTTGAGTCGGCGACTTTGATTTAGCGGTGATTAGTCGTACTTACAAGAATACACTTTCCGTAGTTCTCTTATTAGAATGACCCGACATACTTGCTTAAGCACTAAGTAACTCCAGAGCCGGTTTATAATTTAATTACGTACTTATTTTTAAAACATTTATTTTTGTTTTTTTGTTACCTAAGTAATGTCGTCTGCATTTTCTAAAGATGTTAGATAGAGTTTCTACGCATATTTAGTTCGGTAAAACTTTCGCAATGTCATAACTTTAAAATCAAACACTTTCCTTCTACGGCCAATACAAGGAGACATCTTTCAAAGCATATAAATTACAAAAGTGATTTTTCGTCTTTTAAGAATTAATGGATTTTCATTTTGTGTCTAACTATATAAACGCATTATTCAAAATGACCCGACCATCATGAGCAGTAATAATAATAATAATAATAATAATAATAATAATAATGATAATAATAATAATAATAAAAACATTGTTATTAAAGACCACAAACAAAAAAAGGGCCTCTTTATTGATATGCCAGTCCCAGCAGACTGCAATGTATCTTTGAAGATATTCAAAAAGCTGTCAAAATACAAGGACCTTGAAATAGAAACCCCAGACGACATGCGTTTAACGGGTGTCAGAATTCGTTGAAAAATACACCCCGACCCTTCCTAAACGTAACCTCTTTTTCGAACGTAACTCATAATTGATACTATAATAGTTAATAAAAATGAACACGCTACCGCTCCTGTCTAAATGATTGGATTTCTCTGTATCTTTGGAAAAAAGGGAATTATAAATTTATATGTGCGTTTAAAACTCAGTAAAATATAAAAAGAAGTTACTCCAAAATTCGTTTGAAGATCAAACAGAACTAATGATTTTAATTTAATTATATAATTAAATTTGAAGTTTTTAGCTTCATTTTTTGAAACATGGTTATTACTGTGTAGTGAAGAATACACACACACACACACATATATATATATATATATATATATATATATATATATATATATATATATATATACATTATTATTATTAATAATAATTAGAATAACAAACACTTAAAATCCCATAGGTAATAATTCTTATTTCATGAGCGCTCTATAAAAGCGTCTCTCTATCTTCACGACGTACAAACAAATCCCAATATATCGTAAATATTGAGAGCTGACTTTTACAGCTCTGATGAAATAAGAATAAATACCTATAGGATTTTAAGTATTTGATATTTTTTAACATGTCTTTTGACATAGAGCTCTCCCTGGATCTATATCCTCCTGAAAATTCCATACGGATTACCATACTTCATCATTATTATACATACATACACACACATATATATATATATATATATATATATATATATATATATATATATATAGAGAGAGAGAGAGATAGATAGAGAGAGAGAGAGAGAGAAATTAGATATATAGATTGATACATAGATATATGCGACAGATAAAAGAATATTGACTGCATCTTGTGTCTTTCATAGAGTATACGTTTCTAATCGATATGTTTATATAGGAACATATCTTTGCTAATTACTGTCCAATGAAAACTTAATTAAAATAGTCTAATTTTTTTTAAAAAAATTACATTCACGCTCGTATTTTTTAAACATAAAATAACAAGATCTAGAAAGTAATTACCACAAAGTTTTTATTTTCTAATTATTCGGAAATTTTCTTGTTTTCTCAACTAAAACATTATTTCAGATAAAATTAATTTTAGAGCAAAATTATTTTATCCTAGACGCGTAACCTCATTTTCAAGGTGCAACTTGAAACTTTAAAATTTAAATTGACTGTAGGATCTTCTCCGATATATACACACCAAGTTTCAGACAACGTATCTTCTTTCCAGGCAAACAGATACTAATAACATATGTAAAAAAATTATAACAAAAAATATTTGAAAAAAATAAATACGATACTCTAATGTACGCTCGTATTTCTGAAGTATATTTTAGATATCTGTCTATTTATCTGAGATGTGGTATTATGTATACTTCAGTATTTGTCTATATTTCTGAGATGAGGTATTATGTACACTTCAGAATCTGTCTATATTTCTGAGATGAGGTATTATGTACACTTCAGTATGAGGTATTATGTACACTTCAGTATCTGTCTATATTTCTGAGATGAGGTATTATGTACACTTCAGTATGAGGTATTATGTACACTTCAGTATCTGATTATATTTATGAGATAAGGTATTATGTACACATCAGAATCTGTCTATATTTCTAAGATAAGGTATTATGTACACTTCGGTATGAGGCATTATGTACACTTTAGTATATGTCAATATTTATGAGATGAGGTATTATGTATATTTCAGTATTACGTATTATGTACAGTTCGGTATCTGCCTATATTTCTGAGATGAGGTATTATGTACACTTCAGTATGAGGTATTATGTATTCTTCAGTATCTGTCTATATTTCTAAGATGATGTATTATATACAATTCAGTATCGTCTATATTTATGAGATGAGTTATTATGTACACTTCAGTATCTGCCTATATTTATGAGATGAGGTATTCAAAGACAGATAGCAGAGTCGATAAAGGCGTTGGTTAGATCCAGTGACAGGACTTAGAGAGTGTCAGCTCAATACCTGTTTAAGGCCTTGGAAAATTTGAAGAGGGGAATTAACCGGAGATAATTGATAACTATCATCCATTAGACATGGCACGTGGAACTAGAACAGTCTACCCTAGTGAGCGAATTAAAGTGTTCACTTCGACATTTCAACCAACTGAAGATGGCCGGAGCGTACAACGGCCGAAACGGTGTAAGACATATGGCGACAAAGATGAGGACCATATTCCGAATAACGTAAGTAGTGTACATTTTAGCTGTAATGAAGATTGGTCGGAATTTAAACATACTTGAAATTTTAAACATAAAGAGTTGGATTTAAAATACAAAGGATGGCTTCCAATTAAGAATAACGTATTGCATTTGTCGTATCCTGTCGTCAATCCAACATTTGAAAAACATCCGGAAGAAAAATTACAGCCTTCCAGGGTATAAAAAGTACCTCATAACTCGAAAAGCTTTTTATACCATGGGTTTTTTTCTGAGTACGTTCGCTGTTAGTATGTGGTAATATGGTAATTGATGGTTTGGTTTAAGAAGGGTTATGGTTAATGAGTCAATTGTAGGGATAAATGGGTCCTCAATCAGATTAGTCAGGTTACGACCAGATTTTCCCCAATTCCCCTACGTCCTAGTGCCAAAAACATGTATTTTCATATGGAATAAAGTCCGGAATCAAAGTCTAGTGTCTGTTCCAGCAACAGATAGCCGGTTCGGTGCTCAAGCCATCGTCTGTCTCAGTCGCAGCCAAGCTTCCACCCCAGCTGCAACGATATGCGATAAACCGTTCTTTTCGCGACAACACACTTCAACGACTACAACACTGTCCTTTTCAGAACAATGATTCTCAACGACCACAAAACTGTCCTTTTCAGGACAACGATTCTCAACAGACAAAGGTGTCCTTTTTTCAGGATAACGATTCCCCATTCTCACAAAACTGTCATTTTCAGGACAGCGATTCTCCAGGGACGAATTTTTATTTTTCAGGTAAACAATTCTCAACGGGCAAAAACCGTTCTTTTCAGTACAACAATTGTCAACGGGCAGAAAATTGTCCATTTCGGGACAACGATTGTCAATTAGCACAAAACAATTCTCCACGGGTAAAAACGCTTCTTTTCAGTACAACACGCTTCAACAACAACACTGTCTTCTTCAGTTCAACAATTGTCAACGGCGACAAAACTGGCCTCTTCAGGACCACAATTCTCAATGGGCACAAAACTGTGCTTTTCACGATAACGATTCTGCAGGGATACAAAACTTTTTTTTCAGGACAACACTCTTCAACGACTACAACTCAAGGGCCACAAAACTCTCCTTTTGATGAGAGTACTTTTCAGTGACTACAAAATTGTTCTTCTCAGGACAACAATTGAAATGAACATGCAGAGATAATTTACTTTTGTCGATGAATTTTCCTTAACAATAAAACTTGGCTTATATTTTTTCACACAAGTCTTCGTTTTCTGTCTTGCTATCTTCCGTCATTTATTTTCTCATTGCCGGCTAATATATCACCAACAAGACCTTTGCAAATTAAATAAAAAAATTACAATAGGTGAACGTGCGTATGTAGATAACTCCGTGCAATCGTCCTTAGCGGAACTACTTGCCGAGTCTTGGGGTGCTCGTCGACAATTATTTCCGTGCGAAATGTGTTCTATGTTGGGTCTGAAGTGCACGCCCGCAGCCACGATAGGGTAAGAAGGCTGCGGATATATTTCTGTCCTCAGCAAGGTGTTTTTGAGCTGACCTTTGAATTGACGACATGGGGCTCCACGCGATCTCTTGCCAGATGCGAACATTGAGAAGAGGATTTGTTTGGGTAGGTGGATGTCTGGGATTTAGGATAGGAGTCCGACCCAACGAATCGGTGGCGAGTCATGTGTTGCGGAGGTCTCTTCATCAGAGCACCCAGGTCCCACGGGTATACAGGAGAGTCGAGTTTACAGACGGTCAGTGGAGCATGAGCTTGTTGGTTTGTGTCATAGTCAGTCTTCAACTCGTATCTATGCAGATTACACAAATATCTGCTGAAGTCTTGATAGCAAGTCTGGTCGGCTCGAGAAGGTCAAATTAGCAGCTGATCTCAAACATGACCCACAATCTGTTGTTTACTGGGGCAAGATATGGCTAACGCTTCCAAAACGAAACTGCTCTCTTTAAATCAGGTCACAGAGGCGAGCAGAAGAGTCGAAATTACAGCAGCTCGGTTGAGCATGGACTTAGTGATTTGAAATACGTGGAAAATTTATATCAAAGATTGCGCGATGCGTTTGAAAAGGTATCTTGATCAGTTGAGTTCATAGAATCGTTAGAAATGCCTGTTTTGAATTCTGTATTGTGTTCAATATGATATGAGGTTCGCAGCAAATCAAAAGCTCCCCACCCCCAGAAAAAAGCGAGACACACCTTGTCTCTAGTATATAGAGATGTTCCGAAGTTTCTATGAAACGTGATGAAAGTTTTACATTTAAGTACAGTACTTCATTTATTGGTTTGATATTTATTAGGCGAGTTTGTGTATAGGCTCAAGCGATTGTATGCCGTGTACTCCTTTCGCTAGGTACTCGGTTCGCTGGGTACTGGGTTCCCTCGAGAAGAATAAGATATACATTATCTTTAAAACAATATGTGCGTAAAGAGAAAGTTGTCCATAGATAATAATCCCACGAAGAGCTAACATATTCATCTATATTATTTTCTTCTTCTTCTTTTTTAAGCTTTTCAGCCCAAGCAAGCCTGGAAGCCACTAGCACGCAAGGGGTTACAGAAGGTTTGGAGGAAGAGCAGATAGGAGTGGTAAAGGAGTGGATGTGGAGAAAGAGAAAGACAGTGGGTCGATCAAGGCAAGGGGGTTATAGAAGATTTGGAGCGAGAGCAGATAGGAATAAAAGGTGAAAAGATGTGGAGAAGGGAAGGGAATAGATCAAGGCAACTGGAGATGTCGAATGACATTACACTTAAATAGTTGGAGATTATATTTGTCAGGGAAACAGGAATAAGGAAGGGAGTCCCACAGGCGAGATGTGCGAGACATGAAGCTATTGGAGTAGAAGAGACGTCTACATCTAACAGTTTCAACGGTGAAGGGGTGAGAATGGGATGCCAGCCTCGTAGGACGTTTAAATTCATGAGGCCTGGGAACCAGCGAAAGCAGCTCCTCGGAGCAATTACCGTGAAAATATTAGTAAAAAAGACAGAGCGAAGCAACGGCGCGTCTGTGAGAGAGCGACTGCAGACGAGATGACAGATCAGGGCCAATTACGTTGCATATCCGTCTCTGGATCTTATCAAGAACCCTGAGGCAAACAGCAGGGGCTCCAGGCCATATATGTCAGCAATACTCCATGCAAGGGCGAATGGTTGATTTATAGATTTGGAGGGTCGATTCCTGGGAGAAAAATTTCCTGGCCCGGCATAGGGAGCCAGATTTCCTTGCGGTGGATGAAGCAATTGACTCGATTTATTTGTTCCATCTCAGGTCAGTGGACAGCGTGAGACCGAGCAGCCGCAGAGAGGAGCTCTCGAGAAGTTGGTCTTCAGACATTCTAATGGGATGCAGGGATGGATCCTTGTTGTGGTTAATGGAGAGCAGTTTTGTTTTAGAGGCGTTAAAGTTAACCAACCAATTCTTGTCCCAGTTCACAACCGATTGTAGGTCCTTTTCGAGACGAACTGCCAGGTTAACTTTGTCAGCATCACTAGATTTGTTTTTGAGGTAGGAGTAAATTGTGGTGTCATCCGCGTAGATGCTGACTTGGGAATCTATGGCGTCAGGAAGATCATTTATGAATATTTGTCGCGTTATATCGATCATGGCTCTCCACAACATCCTATCGTATTAATATGACTATGCCTGCCAGTCCACATTTTTCCAGCTATTAATTAATCTTGTACATTATGTGGAGACACGATGGAGTAAAGGGTAGCGGCTCAGATTGCGGAATCAGGGAGCTCGAATTCCAGTTGAATCCACTACATTCACTTAAGTGCTTATACCATTGGCAATGGTATGAGTCCCCTATTTGAATCTATTTGGCAATCCTCTTCTTCTCTGTCCTGCTATTTACCTAGCTATAGACCAGACCAGTATCTATAGCCTTATATGCCGCGGAAACAGATGGTAACCAACTGCGTGAAAAATCTGCCTCGTCAGTCATGTATCACGCAGGGCACATAATTGACAGATTAGGTAGTTCACTGACACGCTCTTTCACTTCTACTTTAAATATACCCTGTGAATGTCAAATTCTCCAAGCCTTCCTTCCTCATTATGTGCCCAAGAATGTCTCTTTCTGAGCCTGACAATGGCGTTCAAGCATTAAACAGACTGTCGCTGCAGGGTGTCGACTTCAAATGTTCATCACAATCTTAACCAGGCCTTTAGAAATAAGAGAATAAAACTTGACACTTTTAGCTTTTGAATTAGTACCAGCTCAGTCATGTAAATCGTGATATATGTGCTTTCAGAATGTGATATAAACAGTTTGAAACAACCTATATTTTACGGTATTTCTACGCAGTACGATTTTTGGAGTATATATCTCGTTTTTGTTCTCATTTTCCTTAAACGTTATTCGTTCTTTACTTGCTCCGTGTTTGGTATTGTTAACTTGTTTCTGTAGAATTATTCTTATTCTTCGAGAATGCCCAGCATTCACTGGCATACAAGGGTGTCGACTTCAAATGTTCACCACAATCTTAACCAGTCCTTTAGAAATAACAGAATAAAACTTGCCACTTTATCTTTTAAATTAGTACGAACTGAATCATGTCATTCGTGATATAAGTTTTCTTAGAATGTGATATAAACAGTTTGAAACAACCTATATTTTACGGTATTTCTACGCAGTACGTTTTGTTCAAATACGCCATACTTGAAGCCAGAAATTTCCAATGCATTGGCAATCTATTTTTTGTTTCTTTCATTTCTTGTACATCTTTCTGGTGAAATGTAAGGCTTCGGAAGTGTTTTAAGTGATACCTCCTGTTAACAAATGTGATGGTAGCAAACATTATTGCAAGGAAAAATAGCGGCATATTCGTCATAATTTTAAATAGTAATCTCTGTAGTCAACAGGTTTTAAAAAAAATGGCAGTTATCGAAAATTGTCTTGGTCAGGGAATATTAGACAGATGTCCTGAAACAATCCGGGCACAGCTATATTTCGACGTTGTGTAATGGTTAACAAGCTACTCTCGCTAGATAACTTACAATTATAACTATGCCTCTTATTTTCAGGCGTATGCCACATCTATGCTACGTTTATCAAAGCATCATTTAGTCCCCTCGACGTGGTGTAATGGTTAACAAGCTTGTCTTACGACTGAGTAGTGAGTTCGATCCATACTCGATGCCCCATACTTTCCGCCTTGTTCTACATCTAAGCTACACATTAGGACACTTCGATTGAAACAACCTATATTTCACTGTATCTCTACGCAGTACGATTTTTTGAGTATATATCTCGTTTTTGTTCTCATGTTCCTTAAACGTTATTCGTTCTTTACTTGCTCCGTATTTGGTATTGTTAACTTGTTTCTGTAGAATTATTCTTACTCTTCGAGAATGCCCAGCATTCAGTGGCATACAAGATGATTGATATTACACTCAGTGTTTAGGAATCTTTTTTTTCTTTTTCTTTTTTTTGGTTCTGACGGTATTTTGCTTAGCTTTCGGCATGCATTTGTCGCAATTCCATTACGTGTTCCGATTCGGTGCCGCATCTCCGATTCGTAGTGTTTGGGTTTTAATCCTGCTGACAATCATACATTCTGTCTTATTAGAATTGATAGTTAGTCTTTTCTTCTTGCTTTCCTTTACTACTTTTTTCCAGTAGCGCCTGTCGTTCTCCTTCTGTAACTGCTATCAGCACAGTAGGCACCAGTATATCTCAAAAGATAACAGTGGCCTGTTTTGTTAAAATTCAGTCCTTTGGTTGTGAAACTGGAGTGACATGTTATCTGGAGCCCCTGCGCTGCCCAGACCACATGATCCCCGCTCCCAATCCCAGCCGTACCGACAAGATTCAAATCAATATAAGGTACAGTGTAACCCGGATATAAGAGACCCTGATATAAGAGAAACCCGGATATAAGAGCGATTTTCACTGGTCCCAAATTAGAGCCTGTGTTAATAAAACAAAATAGACCAAACCCTGATATAAGAGAAATATATATATAAAAGACTTCTTCTCCGGTCCCGAAAACTCTCTTATATCCGGGTTACACTGTATTATATTTGTTGACGGCTTGGCTTCGGGATTTGTCGGAAAGTTATAAGTGTTGACATACAAACGTTTTGTGTCTTTCTTTTCATTTTTTTCTTCTTTTTTTTGAGTAAGACCGCAAGGCAGCGGACGTATAAATTAAGTTTTTCCTTCACTTATATTGTAAAACGTTACAGTGTACCTCATAGGTGCAACGGAAGTCGATAGCAAGTGAGGTTGAATATCCGAAATACAAGATTTAGTTGGTTGGTTGATTTTGTTTAGCGGCATATCAACACCGAAATCTAAAAGATTTTATTCGACATTTGGAGATAGCAATCTTTTAGTGATTCAAGTCCTACTAATTAACATATAAAGTTCTTTCATGTTGTTTGTTTTGTTGGTTGGTGGGTTGATTTTTAATATAATATATAATATTCTACACTTTTTAAAAGAAATTAACCCTGAGTCATAGGCTTTACTAACGTCATATTAGCCCGTGTTTCCCAAACTGTGCAGCGCGCCTCATAGGCACGACGGAAGAGGATAGCAGGTGAGGCGACATGACTGAAATACAATCAAGGAGGTGATTGGTTGGTTGATTTTGATAACCGGCATACCAAAAAATCTATGGGTTATTTAATGCTTAAACCTAAATAATTTTGTACGTAATTTTGTGATTTCAACCCACAGCTATTTTCTACATAGTTTTATACTTTCAGGGCAAACGTATGTTTTCAGATACATATTTTGTAGATCATAGAATGTATTGTTGGTAATTTTTCCTATAAAAATGTATTTTTATTTTTTTTAATGTTGCATTCATTGTCATTTTGATATATAAATGTATTATTGCTCATTTTATTCTAAAAAAAGTACTGTTGATGTTTGCTTGGGGGTTCACTATTAGCCCATACCTGGGACTCTAAAAGATGCTACCACCCCGAGGCGGGGTAGACCTGGGAACAACGGCAGTTATCAGGTGGTTCCACGCTCCTAGTAATCTTCAATCTCCCAATAAGAGAGGCCTTGCTGCTAAATGTAGTTTAAAAATTGTTTCTTCAGGAATGTCATGTCATTCTTCTTAAGAGTAAAGCCAAAACTCTTGTAAGTTATCTGGCTTTCCGTTATACACGTGACCTTTCAACTCCCTAGACCAGTGGATTCCAAACAGTGTTGAGCGGAAGAGGCTAGCAGGTGAGGCGGAATGATGGAAAGGTGTTGTAACTGAGTTACACAATACAACAGTAGAAAATCAGAATTGGTTTAACAAAGTTATTGCATTTTAGAAACGTAATGAAGAATAGAAACTAGGGAAAAGAATATTTAGACGTGAATGACTGTTTTCAGCAAAAGCTACGGCGGCTACTGCTCTTCCTGCTACTCCTCTTGATGTAGGCGTATTTTTATGCCTTTCGTCCGACGGCCGAGTCCAAACATATAGGGAAACATTATCCCGCACACCAAAAGCCAATCAATGATTAAGAAACAGTTTCCTAAAAGTCATATACCAAAAATAAATATGATTTCGAAATTTAAAATATTATTATGGATTACTTGTAATTGCATACATTACACCATCATCATCATCATCATCATCATCATCATCATCATCATCATCATCATCATCATCATCATCATCAACCTCTTGACTTTTGTAATCGTAGTGGGGATCATATATTGTATTCATTTCTATGCTTGGTCGGCTCAGGAGATTTTTGTGGCCTAGCATATATGCTGATTCCTTAAGATTTCGTATTTTCCAGTGATGTTCTCTATCTATTGTACCAATCTCAACCCACAGGGGACAGTGATCTCCCTTTTTCCCTCCATATGTGTTCAGATACTTCGATAGTTGAGTTAACGGGAAATAGCCGAAATAACTAGAACGATCTACTCTGGTCGACGAAATAAAGGGTACGAATCGAAATTCCAATCACCCGAAGAAGGCCGGAGCGTACAACGGCCGAAACGCTGTGAATATTGCAATGAAGATGAGGATAACATCCCGAATAATGTAAGTAATGTAACCCCATTTTCGTAACGCAGGATACTAATACGAGACGAAACATTTCTTACGCAAAGCAATTGATTCTTCATGCCTGGACATTATCACATTGACCTTGGCTGGATCAACGGTATGTGGTTAGAGGTCTTTCTCCAAACGTTCGATCACCTTAAAGCACTCGTCTTTCTCCTTATGAGTGGGACGTTTATATAGCTTCCGGTTGTCTGGCGTTTGTATATCCTAAGTCCAGCTGGGTTATTTGCAAATAATGTACTTATATTATTTACATTATTCGGACTGTTATCCTTATCTTCATTGCCATATTCACAATGTTTTGGCCATTGTACACTCCGGCCTTCTTCAGGTGATTGGAATTTTGAAAAAGTCGTTGGTTAGATCCAGTGATTAGACCCAAAGAGTTGTGAGTTCAATACCAGGCCACAGCAGTGGTGAAACAAAAACTTATTAAAGTGTTATGTTAAAGGGAACTAACTGAGATATATGGTGATGAAATAAAGGCTACGAATCGAAATTCCAATCACCTGAAGAAAGCCGGAGCGTACAACGGCCGAAACATTGTGAATATGGCAATGAAGATGAGGATATCAGTCTGAATAATGTAAATAATCATTTTTCAGGTACAGTGTAACCCGGATATAAGAGAAATCCGGATATAAGAGAGATTTTCTCTGGTCCCAAATAAGAGACATACTTACCTAAACAAAACAGACCAAACCCGGATATAAGAGAAACCCGGATATAAGATACTTCTTCTCCGGTCCCGACAACTCTCTTATATCCAGGTTACACTGTATTTAAATTTTTGTACTAGTTTCATTTTGGTATCTCCTATTTATAATTTTATGTTGGGCACATCCTTTCATCTTCTTGCAATTGATGATTAGTCCTTTCTTCTCGCTTTCCTTCACGATCTTAAATATGAGGTTTTGTAGTTTCCTTTCATTATCTACTATCAACACTGTATCATCTGTATATGTTATGTTTCTAAGATTGTGTTCGCTAATAATGAATCCTGGTAGAATTCTAATTGGCTCGGACTCGTTTCACTGTTGATGTTGAATAAGTCCGGTGAGAAGACACACCCTTGTCTTACGCTCCTTTCTATTTTGTATATCTACTGAATTCAAATTGATATTCGTAATTTTTTTTAAAGAAATTTCCTTTAGAATTTACCATCCACTGTGGACGATTTCTTGTTAGCAGTCAGTGAAATATGTCATTTGTCACATTTAATTTCAGAAGGTCTATTATTAACTCGTCGTTCGGAATGGATATATATTGGCAAAACGATGTTGACCAGAGGTAATTTGTTATCATTAAGTGGGGGTTGTAATTGGCCCTTAATTGCTGAATTGACCAAAACATAAAACAAAACATCGCCACTTCAGTCCCGAGAATCGTTTTTAAGCCAAATTATTTTTACAAAACAAAACCTAATATTGTTTTCGCAAATGAGAAAAAAGACATTGAGGAGAGAGAAAAATAAGAGAAGAGGAATTAAGAAGACAGAAGATAATGAATGATTCTCTATTGGAATTTTTAAAGATCAAAGTTGATTGGGAAGTATAAAGCCGGAAGAGAGTTAAGGTCTTGATTGAGCAAGCATCTCACACCACCTCGCTGTCCTTTACCTTAACAAGAGGCAGATCAGGGCTAAAATGGAGTATTGCTGTCATATTTCTGCACAGAACAGACAAGGCTTCACTTTCCAGTCTCGATAGCGTCCAAAAGCGCCTCAACGTTCTTTTGGGTAACGAATTACAATAGAGATCCTCATATCCAGTTTCTCATTAATATTACCGGAGTCTATTCAGGTCTATCAATATTTTGAGTGAGAAACGCTGCGTCAATTTTATGGCCTGCAATTCCGTCCCAAAATCGCATCACACCCTCCCGCGTGAAACCCAGATTAGAAGCTTTAATATCAGGCTATATTTACGACTTTTCTTTTTCTAACGAGGATCAAAGTGTAGTGTCTGCTTTCGGGCAGATAAAATATAATTCATCTCTTAACAGTGTGTCTGTTTTTTTTTTTTTAGATGGAGTGCGACTTTGTTGTGTCTTTGTTTTCGTCCAGAGCGCAACTGAAATTACATTAGAAGACCTCATATCCAAACTTCTCACTCTTACCATTTAGATGTTGCAGGAATATGCTACATTCTAATATTTTTTCTTTTCTCTGAATATAACTGTTTATAACTTGAAATTTATCAACCCATTTTGTCTTGCACAGAAGGAACTTCAACTGGGAAAAAGGGAAAAGAAATTCTTTTACGTTACGTCAGAAATTAGAGATTATTGAAAAACTTGACGAAACTCCTAATTCTCACTCCGCCAGATTTATCATCTATATTTCCATGAGTAAGATCAGGGCTAAAATGGAGTTCCCTTTTCTTTTTTATGAAGGAACTGACAAGCTAAATAAATAGAAAGCTTGCCATGTATCGCGTCTTTAATGAAACATGTATAAATGAAGGATTACTGCCTAAATATCAAATATATGCCAGGGAGGGATGGTGGAGTAGTAGATAGCAGCTCGGATTGAGGAATCAGAGAGCCGAGTTCGAATTCCAGTCGCATCCTTTACATTGGGAAAGGTATTAATGCTCTTCTTCTGCCTCCAGCTATGGGTAAATAGAAGGACAGACTGGTGTATATAGCCTTGGATGGCAACTGGTCTAGGAGAAGGACAACTCTGAATTCAAAACCTGCAGAAGGTCATTTGGGGACCTTGTGGCAAGTAGTTCACCAGATCTCTGTATTCGGCGCTTCAAAAAGTGTGGATGTCTCTGCAAAAAACCTTCACCACTGCCTGGGCTGTCGGATCCTAGGAACTGAGCTGCTTGACTTTCATAGGTCCATAAACGACAGGACAGTCCACTATATATATATATATATATATATATATATATATATATATATATATATATATATATATATATATATATATATATGTAAGTAACTAAAATCTTGGTAATCCATATGAATAATCCCAAGGAGAGCTCAATGTTAAGACAGAGCGAATAATTTAATTTAAAGAACTAACAGACCACTTTAAGGTTCCAGTATTAATCTATTGACATAGATTTAAAAAAATTTAAGACTCTCCCTTCCCTCTCTAAACTCCAACATGTCGCTCGCACTATTCCTCACCACCCTCTATGTAACATTAATACTGCCCTTCAAAAGTGTAAATCTTAAATTCATTTTTTCGCCTTTGAAAGTGAAGTCTGAAGATCCAGAGAAAATAAAATCTCTAGTGAAATAAATTATAACTAAGGGAACCATAAAGTGGTATTTTTTTTCTTTAAATTATATTATATTTTTACAATTAGAAGGCCATTTATTTATTTATATTTATATTTATATATATATATATATAAATTTTTTCTATCTATCTATCTCTATTCATATCTAGTCTTTCTCACTATCTATCTATATTTTCTGTTTATAATTTATTTAATAGATACAATTATTTATGTAAAGCTCAGAAAATAGTAAATTGTATATATTAAATAACGTATTAACACAATATATATATATATACTTATATTGTCATCCACAGACAAAATTTTGCAGCTCTTCAGTGTGGCTAGACGTCCGGTTGCCTTTAGCCAGGATCGAAACCCGACTGAATTGGCGTCAGTCGGGAATTGTTCTACTAAGCCGTTGGCGCACGACATGTTTTAGCGTATTTTATTTTTAGATAAACACACAGTGACCGACAGGGCTCAATTCGCTTTTGAGGAAGAGTAACGCGATATTAGACTTAATAGTCACTGTTTACCACAGACAGACTGTTTCGCTGTATCACTTAATAGTCACTGTTTACAAACCCACACTCATATATATATATATATATATATATATATATATATATATATATATATATATATATATATATATATATATATATATATATATATATATATATATGATCAAAAATATAGTTATGCTATTGTATGTTTATGAGTTAAAGTGTTTAGTGTAATAAATAGAGCCTGACGATGGCGTTTAAGTATGAAACAGACTGTCGCCGCAGGGTGCTGGTGTCAACGTTCACCATAGTCTTCAGCAGTCTCTTCGAATTCCAGCTGAATCCACTACATTCACTTAAGTGCTTATACCATTGGCAATGGTATGATTCCCCTATTTGAATCTATTTGGCAAAGGCATGAATCCTGTTCTTCTCTGTCCTCCAATTTACCTAGCTATACACCAGACCAGTATCTATAGCCTTATATGCCGCGGAAACAGATGGTAACCAACTGCGTGAAAAATCTGCCTCGTCAGTCATGTATCGAAAGTTACATGATCGCCTAAGCCTGTATCACGCAGGGCACATACTTGATAAATAAGGTAGTTCACTGACACGCTCTTTCACTTCTACTTTAAATATACCCTGTGAATGTCAAATTCTCCAGGCCTTCCTTCCTCATTATGTGCCCAAGAATGTCTCTTTCTAAGCCTGACAATGGCGTTCAAGCATTAAACAGACTGTCGCTGCAGGGTGTCGACTTCAAATGTTCATCACAATCTTAACCAGGCCTTTAGAAATAAGAGAATAAAACTTGACACTTTTAGCTTTTAAATTAGTACCAGCTCAGTCATGTAAATCGTGATATATGTGCTCTCAGAATGTGATATAAACAGTTTGAAACAACCTATATTTTACTGTATCACTACGCAGTACGATTTTTGGAGTATATATCTCGTTTTTGTTCTCATGTTCCTTAAACGTTATTCGTTCTTTACTTGCTCCGTGTTTGGTATTGTTAACATGTTTCTGTAGAATTATTCTTATTCTTCGAGAATGCCCAGCATTCACTGGCATACAAGGGTGTCGACTTCAAATGTTCACCACAATCTTAACCAGTCCTTTAGAAATAACAGAATAAAACTTGACACTTTTAGCTTTTAAATTAGTACGAACTGAATCATGTAATTCGTGATATAAGTTTTCTTAGAATGTGATATAAACAGTTTGAAACAACCTATATTTTACGGTATTTCTACGCAGTACGTTTTGTTCAAATACGCCATACTTGAAGCCAGAAATTCCCAATGCATTGGCAATCTATTTTTTGTTTCTTTCATTGCTTGTACATCTTTCTGGTGAAATGTAAGGCTTCGGAAGTGTTTTAAGTGATACCTCCTGTTAACAAATGTGATGGTAGCAAACATTAATGCAAGGAAAAATAGCGGCATATTCGTCATAATTTTAAATAGTAATCTCTGTAGTCAACAGGTTTTTTAAAAAAATGACGGTTATCGAAAATTATCTTGGTCAGGGAATATTAGACAGATGTCCTGAAACAATCAGGGCACAGCTATATTTCGACGTTGTGTAATGGTTAACAAGCTACTCTCGCTAGATAACTTACAATTATAACTATGCCTCTTATTTTCAGGCGTATGCCAAATCTCTGCTACGTTTATCAAAGCATCATTTGTTCCCCTGGACGTGGTGTAATGGCTAACAAGCTTGTCTCGCGAGATCACTTACGACTGAGTAGTGAGTTCGATCCATACTCGATGCCCCATACTTTCCGCCTTGTTCTACATCTAAGCTACACATTCGGACACTTCGATGTGGTGCAATGGTTAACAAGCTTGTCTCGCTAGTATTTATAGAACAGTCACAGGAGATTAAGGTAAATAGCAAGGCCATCTATATGCCGTGTTTCTGCATAGCATTGGCGATCATGACTCTCCACTATTTCCTGTCATCTGCAGCTCTTTCGGTAAGTTATACATAAGAAGGACTCATATCTCGCAATACTCTGTCCAGCTTTTGGAATGTGTCCTTGCACATCCCAATGGGTCTACGGATCTCAGTGTCGCATTCACCGTCCTCTGTCAAGACGCTTCCCAGATATTTAATTGCTTGATTCTAGGGTTCCTGACCTCAAATCGCATTTCGGGCTCCTTCTTTTACTGATGACCATGCATTCTGTCTTCTTGTAGTTTAGTCTCTTCTTCTTCTTCGCTACTTTCTGTAAGAGGTTTTGGAGTTTCTTTTGCGTGTCTGCTATCAGTACTGTGTCGTCTGCGTATCTTATATTGGTAAGATTGTGGCCGCCAATGCTGGTAGGATATCCAATTCTCTTAGAATTGCCTCGCTGTATAGGTTGAATAAGTCCGGTGAGAAGACCCATTCTTGCCTTACGCCTTTTTCTATTTTTGTATATTCTCTGAACTCATTCTCTATACGCATGCGTGCTGTTTGCTGCCAGAATAGGTTCTGGATTATTCTGATATATTTCCCGAATATATCAAGGTAAGCAAAAACAGAAAGTAAACAGAAGACAAACGATCTTCATGTTAGTTGTACAAAAACAAATAAATATTAATACACCCCCCCCCCCCGGTAACTATGGGAATAGTTAAAAGAAATAATAATAAATAATACATATATAACTTCAAACAATAATATATACAGAGTGTCCATAAAGTTCGTGTGCACTTTAAAAAAATGTATAAATTAATTCGTATTTGCGATAGAAATAATTTGTAAAAAGGATTAGAAAGAAGTAAATCTATATTTTTTAAGGTTTTATTGAAATTTTATTTAAGTTTCCACATGTCCTCCATCATTAGCAATACAAAGGGTAATACGATTTTGCAGTTCACGGAAAACATTTGCCAACTGATTTACAGTAATGCCTGAAATCACATTAGTTATTTCAGCTATACTTTAAACTAGGTACAAACTATAACATTTTTTACGGATTATTTCTATCGCAAATACAAATAAAGTTAGAATTTTTTCAAGTGCACATGAATTTTATGGACACCCTGTATAATAAATATTACTTGTGAGTAATCCGTCACCATTTTAAAATTAATTTTGCAACTTTTTCACAAATACAACTGTGTCATCAGCATATCTTCGATGACATTATAATAAGCATAATGGCTCGCTTGTTTGTCAAATTCTGCTTAAGTATAAAACCACCTCCTCTTCCCCTAGCTATGGGTTAATAATTATGACCTGTATCACTAAATCATTATTACCTCCAGCCACCCTCACAAAATCTCCCAACAAAAATATATTTTCTGGCTTTAAATAACCTGAAAAGGGTTGATAAACCGTAAAAAAACAAATCCATCAATGCAATACTGATTAGCTGCACAGATATTTATTTAGATTTATTTACATACACTGGAATATAAATGTATAGAAAATAATGTGTTCAAAAAGTGAGGGGTCAGTTTATATACTGATTATAATATGGATTTGACCCCCCCCCCATTTTATATTCGTATTATAATATCTTGTTTGTATATCAAATCGGATTAGGAAAAAACCTACAATCTACAAATATTCTCAGGCTTTAGATAACATGCAAAGGGTTGATAGACCGTAAAAAACGCATCATTCAATCAATGAGTGTGTATCTATGTACAATTTAATTTAGGGATAATGAATTCTAAATCAGTTGCCAAACCCCAAATGCGAAGAAATTAGAAATATACCAAAGAAGTGATTAACACTGGAATCGACATATATCAATTGGAATCGATCAAGGAATTCTAACATGAAGAATCGTCAGAAGACGAGAAACATGAGATTTTCTCTGGAACGATGCTAAAACGATCGACCACAAACCGTTTGCCGTTTCTGGCGTCGGCCATTAACCTTTGGAACTTTGCCAATTAAATGTTCTGTCGGACATTGTTAGGGCCAGAGTTGAACAGCCGTACATTCACGACTGTCGAAAATATACACGGGCACACACATATGGATTGATTTCAAAGCTTATCGACCCGCTCCATGTTCATTATTTACAGTATTCGGACTATTGTCCTCATCTTTGTCGCCATATTTATTACAAAATTCCAACCTTTCAGTATCTGTCTATATTTCTGAGATGAGGTATTATGTACACTATTTACATTATTCGGATTATTGTCCTCAACTTTGTCGCCATATTTATTACAACGTTTCGGCCTTTCAGTATCTGTCTATATTTGTGAGATGAGGTATTATGTACATTATTTACATTATTCGGACTATTGTCCTCATCTTTGTCGCCATATTTATTACAACGTTTCGGCCTTTCAGCATCTGTCTATATTTGTGAGATGAGGTATTATGTACATTATTTACATTATTCGGACTATTGTCCTCATCTTTGTCGCCATATTTATTACAACGTTTCGGCCTTTCAGTATCTGTCTATATTTGTGAGATGAGGTATTATGTACATTATTTACATTATTCGGACAATTGTCCTCACCTTTGTCGCCAAATTTATTACAACGTTTCGGCCTTTCAGTATCTGTCTATATTTCTGAGATGAGGTATTATGTACATTATTTACATTATTCGGACTATTGTCCTCATCATTGTCGCCATATTTATTACAAAGTTCCAACCTTTCAGTATCTGTCTATATTTCTGAGATGAGGTATTATGTACACTATTTACATTATTCGGACTATTGTCCTCATTTTTGTCACCATATTTATTACAACGTTTCGGCCTTTCAGTATCTGTCTATATTTCTGAGATGAGGTATTATGTACACTATTTACATTATTCGGACTATTGTCCTCATCTTTGTCGCCATATTTATTACAAAATTCCAACCTTTCAGTATCTGTCTATATTTCTGAGATGAGGTATAATGTACACTATTTACATTATTCGGTCTGCTGTCCTCATCTTTGTCGCCATATTTATTACAAAATTCCAACCTTTCAGTATCTGTCTATATTTCTGAGATGAGGTATTATGTACACTATTTACATTATTCGGACTATTGTCCTCATCTTTGTCGCCATATTTATTACAAAATTCCAACCTTTCAGTATCTGTCTATATTTCTGAGATGAGGTATTATGTACACTATTTACATTATTCGGACTATTGTCCTCATCTTTGTCGCCATATTTATTACAAAGTTCCAACCTTTCAGTATCTGTCTATATTTCTGAGATGAGGTATTATGTACATTATTTACATTATTCGGACTATTGTCCTCATCTTTGTCGCCATATTTATTACAACGTTTCGGCCTTTCAGTATCTGTCTATATTTGTGAGATGAGGTATTATGTACATTATTTACATTATTCGCACTATTGTCCTCATCTTTGTCGCCATATTTATTACAACGTTTCGGCCTTTCAGTATCTGTCTATATTTGTGAGATGAGGTATTATGTACATTATTTACATTATTCGGACTATTGTCCTCATCTTTGTCGCCATATTTATTACAACGTTTCGGCCTTTCAGTATCTGTCTATATTTTTGAGATGAGTTATTATGTACATTATTTACATTATTCGGACTATTGTCCTCATCTTTGTCGCCATATTTATTACAACGTTTCGGCCTTTCAGTATCTGTCTATATTTGTGAGATGAGGTATTATGTACATTATTTACATTATTCGCACTATTGTCCTCATCTTTGTCGCCATATTTATTACAAAGTTTCGGCCTTTCAGTATCTGTCTATATTTGTGAGATGAGGTATTATGTACATTATTTACATTATTCGGACTATTGTCCTCATCTTTGTCGCCATATTTATTACAACGTTTCGGCCTTTCAGTATCTGGCTATATTTTTGAGATGAGTTATTATGTACATTATTTACATTATTCGGACTATTGTCCTCATCTTTGTCGCCATATTTATTACAACGTTTCGGCCTTTCAGTATCTGTCTATATTTCTGAGATGAGGTATTATGTACATTATTTACATTATTCGGACTATTGTCCTCATCTTTGTCGCCATATTTATTACAAAGTTCCAACCTTTCAGTATCTGTCTATATTTCTGAGATGAGGTATTATGTACATTATTTACATTATTCGGACTATTGTCCTCATCTTTGTCGCCATATTTATTACAACGTTTCGGCCTTTCAGTATCTGTCTATATTTGTGAGATGAGGTATTATGTACATTATTTACATTATTCGGACTATTGTCCTCATCTTTGTCGCCATATTTATTACAACGTTTCGGCCTTTCAGTATCTGTCTATATTTTTGAGATGAGTTATTATGTACATTATTTACATTATTCGGACTATTGTGCTCATCTTTGTCGCCATATTTATTACAACGTTTCGGCCTTTCAGTATCTGTCTATATTTGTGAGATGAGGTATTATGTACATTATTTACATTATTCGGACTATTGTCCTCATCTTTGTCGCCATATTTATTACAACGTTTCGGCCTTTCAGTATCTGTCTATATTTGTGAGATGAGGTATTATGTACATTATTTACATTATTCGGACTATTGTCCTCATCTTTGTCGCCATATTTATTACAATGTTCCAACCTTTCAGTATCTGTCTATATTTCGGAGATGAGGTATTATGTACACTATTTACATTATTCGGACTATTGTCCTCATCTTTGTCACCATATTTATTACAACGTTTCGGCCTTTCAGTATCTGTCTATATTTCTGAGATGAAGTATTATGTACACTATTTACATTATTCGGACTATTGTCCTCATCTTTGTCGCCATATTTATTACAACGTTTCGGCCTTTCAGTATCTGTCTATATTTGTGAGATGAGGTATTATGTACACTATTTACATTATTCGGACTATTGTCCTCATCTTTGTCGCCATATTTATTACAAAATTCCAACCTTTCAGTATCTGTCTATATTTCTGAGATGAGGTATAATGTACACTATTTACATTATTCGGTCTGTTGTCCTCATCTTTGTCGCCATATTTATTACAAAATTCCAACCTTTCAGTATCTGTCTATATTTCTGAGATGAGGTATTATGTACACTATTTACATTATTCGGACTATTGTCCTCATCTTTGTCGACATATTTATTACAAAAGTTTCGGCCTTTCAGTATCTGTCTATATTTCTGAGATGAGGTATAATGTACACTATTTACATTATTCGGTCTGTTGTCCTCATCTTTGTCGCCATATTTATTACAAAATTCCAACCTTTCAGTATCTGTCTATATTTCTGAGATGAGGTATTATGTACACTATTTACATTATTCGGACTATTGTCCTCATCTTTGTCGCCATATTTATTACAAAATTCCAATCTTTCAGTATCTGTCTATATTTCTGAGATGAGGTATTATGTACACGATTTGCATTATTCGGACTATTGTCCTCATCTTTGTCGCTATATTTATTACAAAATTCCAACCTTTCAGTATCTGTCTATATTTCTGAGATGAGGTATTATGTACACTATTTACATTATTCGGTCTATTGCCCTCATCTTTGTCGCCATATTTATTACAAAGTTCCAGCCTTTCAGTATCTGTGTATATTTCTGAGATGAGGTATTATGTACACTATTTACATTATTCGGACTATTGTCCTCATCTTTGTTGCCATATTTATTACAACGTTTCGGTCTTTCAGTATCTGTCTATATTTCTGAGATGAGGTATTATGTACACTATTTACATTATTCGGACTATTGTCCTCATCTTTGTCGCCATATTTATTACAACGTTTCGACCTTTCAGTATCTGTCTATATTTCTGAGATGAAGTATTATGTACACTATTTACATTATTCGGACTATTGTCCTCATCTTTGTCGCCATATTTATTACAACGTTTCGACCTTTCAGTATTTGTCTATATTTCTGAGATGAAGTATTATGTACACTATTTACATTATTCGGACTATTGTCCTCATCTTTGTCGCCATATTTATTACAACGTTTCGGCCTTTCAGTATCTGTCTATATTTCTGAGATGAAGTATTATGTATACTATTTACATTATTCGGACTATTGTCCTCATCTTTGTCGCCATATTTATTACAACGTTTCGGCCTTTCAGTATCTGTGTATATTTCTGAGATGAGGTATTATGTACACTATTTACATTATTTGGACTATTGTCCTCATCTTTGTCGTCATATTTATTACAGAGTTCCAGCCTTTCAGTATCTGTCTATATTTGTGAGATGAGGCATTATGTACACTATTCAGATTATTCGGACTATTGTCCTCATCTTTGACGCCGTATTTATTACAAAGTTCCAACCTTTCAGTATCTGTCTATATTTATGAGATGAGGTATTATGTACACTATTTACATTATTCGGACTATTGTCCTCATCTTTGTCGCCATATTTATTACAACGTTTCGGCCTTTGAGTATCTGTCTATATTTCTAAGATGAGGTATCATGTACACTATTTACATTATTCGGACTATTGTCCTCATCTTTGTTGCCATATTTATTACAACGTAACGGTAAGCTTATTATTTTCACCGTAAGTTCTTAGTTCTTTCCTTTTCTATCCATTTTTTCCCCTTGATCGTAAACACCTAAGGAGTTGCCGGACGAGTATAGCTGCTTATATTTATAAGATTATTAGAATTATATATATATATATATATATATATATATATATATATATATATATATATATGGTGGACGTATGAGGGTCAAGCAGCTCAGTTCCTCGGAATCGTAAGCCAGACATCAATATGATTTGATTATAGTGGTTAAGGTTTTGTGCAGAACCTTCCACACTTTTCGTAGGGCCAAAAACAGAGACCTGGTGCATCATCTCAGAGATATAGAGGCCGAAACGTTGTCAATATAGCAATAAAGATGAGGATAAAAATCGGAATAATGTAAAATAATGCAAATAATCATAATACCTCATCTCAGAGATATAGAGGCTGAAACGTTGTGAATATGGCAGTGAAGATGTGGATAACAGTCCAAATAATGTAAATTATGCAAGTAATCATAATACCTCATCTCTAAGATATAGAGCCCGAAACTTGGAGAGGGGAATTAACAGGAAATAACTGATAACTGACATCCATTAAACATGGCACATGGAACTAGAACAGAAATAAATGATTCACTTCGTCATTTCAAACACCTGAAGAAGGCCGAGGCGTAAAATGGCCGAAACGTTGTGATAAACATGGCGACAAAGATGAGGATAACAGTCCGAATAATGTAAATAATGTAAGTAATCATAATACCTCATCTCAGAGATATAGAGGCTGAAACGTTGTGAATATGGCTGTAAAGATGAAGATGACAGTCCGAATAATGTAAATAATGTAAGTAATCATAATACCTTATCTCGGAGATGTAGAGACTGGAACGTTGTGAATATGGCAATGAAGATGAGGATAACAGTCCGAATAATGTAAATAATGTAAGTAATCATAATACCTCATCTCAGAGATATAGAGGCTGGAACGTTGTGAATATGTCAATGAAGATGAGGATAACAGTCCAAATAATGTAAATTATGTAAGTAATCATAATACCTCATCTCTGAGATAAAGAGCCCGAAACTTGGAGAGGGGAATTAATAGGAAATAACTGATAACTGACATCCATTAAACATGGCACGTGGAACTAGAACAGTCCACCCCAGTGAGCGAAATAAATGATTCTCTTCGTCATTTCAAACACCTGAAGAAGGCTGGAGCGTAAAATGGTCGAAACGTTGTGATAAACATGGCGACAAAGATGAGGATAACAGTCTGAATAATGTAAGTAATCATAATACCTCATCTCAGATATATAGAGGCTGAAACGTTGTGAATATGGCAATGAATATGACGATAACAGTCCGAATAATGTAAATAATGTAAGTAATCATAATACCTCATCTCAGAGATATAGAGGCTGGAACGTTGTGCATATGGCAATGAAGATGAGGATAACAGTCTGAATAATGTAAATAATGTAAGTAATCATAATACCTCATCTCAGATATATAGAGGCTGAAACGTTGTGAATATGGCAATGAAGATGAGGATAACAGTCCGAATAATGTAAATAATGTAAGTAATCATAATACCTCATCTCAGAGATATAGAGGCTGGAACGTTGTGCATATGGCAATGATGATGAGGATAACAGTCCGAATAATGTAAATAATGTAGGTACTCATGAAACATCATTTCAGAGATATAGAGGCTGAAACGTTGTGAATATAGCAATGAAGATGAGGATAACAGTTTGAATAATATAAATATTGAAAGTAATCATAATACCTCATCTCAGAGATATAGACAGATATGGTAATTATCAGTAAAGCAAGTAAACGGAAACGAGTTCCACAGGCGTGATACTCTTGGAGTAGAAGTGGCGCTTACATTTAGCTATTTGAATAGTAAAAGAGTGGATGGGATGAAATGATTAAAAAAAAAAAGATATAAGGCAAATACAATCTCCAACTATTTAAGTGTAACGTCAATCGACATCTCCAGTTGACTTGATCTATCCACTTCCCTTCTCCACATCCTCTCACCTTTCATTCCTATCTGCTCTCGCTCCAAATCTTCTGTAACTCCCCTGCCTTGATCGATCCACTATCTTTCTCCACATCCTCTCCTTTACCACTCCTATTTGCTTTTCCTCCAAACCTTCTGTAACCCCTTGCGTGCTAGTGTCTTCCAGCCTTGCTTGGGGTGATAAGCTTAAAAAAAAAATATCATAATTCCATGACATTTTTTGGTTTTATTCGCAACAAGTTCATATTTTTCAACCTAACCTTCCTGTGCATGTTCTATAAATATTTTCATATGAAGTTGAGTGCAATACTAGATTGGCGGATAGGTCTCATCGATTTTTATAGTTGAAATTACTAGATGTAACCGTAAGTTCTATGCTAACAGTTTCTTCTCTCACACGTTTTACTTGTGGAACTCTCTTTCAGCTTCTTTCTTTCCAGATAACTTTGATCCTTTAAATGCAACTTCAGTCGCTATCTTCTGTGTTCTTGATTCTTGTTGTTTTGTTGTTCACTTTTTTTCTTTATATTCTTTCACACTCAGAAGCCCTTGCGTCCTAGAGGCTTTATTGTCTTGCTTAGGTGAAATGATTAATATATTATAATCACCTGATTACAGGCTTTTTTTTTGTTCTTTACACGAAAACTGATCGTATTTTTCAATTACGCCAATTCATCTGGTGTATTTTTCAACCATCTTCATATTCTAATAAAATTCTCTGGTACAATAAACTGATAATGAAATCTTCTTCCACATGTTTTAGTCGGACTGGTCACTCGCATCATTACAGATTCCGCCATGTACTACGATAATTATTCAATGAATTATTCAGCCTATTTCGAGCCGTCTTTTTTTGTGAAGTCTGCAGGTGAAATATTATCGTTTTCTCATGAATTATTTAAACATTTCCTCGATTCTACTGTTTGAAACATTGAATTGAATTCTCATCCAAATGTATATCTAAGATATAAATTTTAAAATTTGGTCTCCGTTAAATGTCAAGATCAAATAATAAATCAACAAAAAAAACAAAAAATGACCAGCCAACATCTTGGCAACTTTCGGAAATATTTTCATAATTACGATCTGAATTTCGCAACGATCATTTGGCGAATATATTATATAAATAAAATAAGTGTATTTGAGAAAACGCCCTGATTGTGTGCGGCACGAGGAAAATGGAGCAATTGAGAGAATCAGCTTTTAAATGCGAATATTAGAAAAGAGAATCTGTGGCTTCTAAAATGTACGGCACAAGAGTTTAATATATAAAAGGTGTTTCATTAAGACGGATTATATATAAGGATGTTTCATTAAGACGGATCAAAGTCAACAGTAAATAAATCAGTGGCAATTATGTGTGAAAAATAATATCGCCCAAATGTCCGCCGAATCTGAAAAGAAAATAGAAAAATATCATTAGACGCTTAAACTTACTTTAAAATCGGTCCACCCGGATTTGAACTCCCTTTAAATGGTGATTTTCTAGTTGTGGCACAAGGCCGAAAGTATGGAGCACCCAGTGAAGATCGAACTCACTATTACGTCGTAATTGATCTAGCGAGACAAGCTTGCTAGCCATGACACCACGTCGAGATGCCGAAATGAATTTGAATTTAGATGTGGCTCAGGGCCGAATGTATAGGGCACCCAGTGAGGATCGATTTCATTATTCAGTCCTAACTGATCTAGCGAATGCGCCACCTCGAAGTGCCCTGTTAATTTTCTAGGAAGAGAATAGATGTGTCACAGGGCCGAACAGATGCGGCACCCAGTGAGGATCGATCTCACTATTCAGTCATAATGGATCTAGCGAGACAAGCTTGCCAAGCATTATACCACGTCGAAGGCTCCAAATGATTTTCTAAGCGTAGCTCAGATGTGGCACAAGGCCGAAAGTATGCGGCACCCAGTGAGGATCGAACTCACGATTCCGTCGTAATTGATCTCGTGAGACAAGCTCGTTAACCATTACATCATGGAGAATACCATGGATGGGATATGCTAGCAACATATAAAGTTTTAAGGAAAATATAACAAAAAGAAGGCATATTTAGTATAAAAAAAGAGACTGATGAACTTTCTGGAACGCATAATGAGGAAAGAGTGCTCGGAGAATTTGACACTCACGGGGTATATTCAAGGTAAGCGGAACAGGTAAAAATAATATGTAACTGGATAGCAGAACAAAGAATAGGAAGTCAAACAACTACTGAAGCGCCACAAAGGATAGGAAGATGGGGAGAGCCATATTTCCTAGAGGAACACAGCTCTTAAAAAACGGTTGATTTTATTAACTTACATTATTTACATTATTCGGCCTGTTATCCTCATCGCCATTGCCATCTTCACAACGTTTCAGTCGTTGTACGCTCCGGCCTTCTTCAGGTAATTGGAATTTCGAATCGAACCATGACCAGCAGTACGTATTTATTTTCCCTTCACCCACCTCTCTTTCGCTCTTTCTCTCCCTACCTCTCCCGCTCTCTCTCTCTCATTTCTACTCTCTCTATCTCACTCTCTCTCACTTCATCTTCCTTTCTCTCTATTCTTCTATCGATCTCACTTGCTCTCTCTGTCTTTAATTCACTCTCTCCTTCAAAATATAATAGATATTTAAATTTTCCCTTAAAAAATGATTTTATCACGTTCCTTTTTTGAGAGACCAAATTACAATTAACTAACCTCTTTTCCTCTATCTTTGTTAACTAAGTTAAAAAAGTAAAACACAAATAGTTTGGCCAACGATGTAGCCAGGTCCAGCAGTTCATACGCTAATTGTATATCTCGTGTATGATGCTACCCCCTCCCTTAAAATTAGCTTCAAAATTAGGAATTCAAAAATCTCATAATACGCAGGTATATACGGTAAGAACTTTAAAATTAGGGATAGCGGTAAATTTATGTAAGGTATGGACACGCAATAAATAATGCGCATATATATATATATATATATATATATATATATATATATATATATATATATATATATATATTGATAGATAGATACGTAGATATATAGATAGATAGATATTGTTGTAACCTAGAAAAGGTTACTGAATCAGGAAGAACCAAGACGGAGGTTGGAAATGAAATGGTAATCTTTATAACATCAACAAAATACTATACACGCCAGCGACGTGAAGTAGGTAAACAACTGCTAGTGGTGGACTACTTAGACAGCATAATACTCCCCACACACTTATAAAAAACCTTTGAAGACCTAATTTTGAAGCTAATTTCACTACAGTAAATGTATATATAGTATGGTAATATATATATATATATATATATATATATATATATATATATATATATATATATATATATGAAGTGTGCTATATTATGGGATAAAGTGCTCAATATAAGAGATAGAGCGTGTGTAAGTATAAAAGTGGACATGGAAGTCAGCACTTAGAGGCTACAGACTTTTTCATGCTAGTGCAATCGTCAGGCAACGATTGCACTAGCATGAAACAGACTGTCGCCTCTAAGTGCTGACTTCCATGTCCACTTTTATATATATATATATATATATATGAATATATGGTACAGGAAATGTATATATAGTATGGTAAACGGCGTAGCCAGGACCAGTGGTACATTTTTGTATTTACTCAACCACCCACGAAGTCATGTTGTAACACAAAGTCGGTTTAATGTGGGGATCCCGAGCGGGCATACCCGGGCTAGGAACAAAAATTCCCGATCTTCCGCAACCGTTGCTTGCGCTGCACCGATCCTCCTCTCTCTAGTGAAATGAGAGGGTGCATCCTTGGGTAGCTATTCCCCAGGGTTGGGTACCTTTCAGTATAATTTTACTCAGTTGCGACTTTCTCCTTTAACAGCGTAGCCCCTGAGTGCAAAGACAGAGACGCAACTGAGATGATAAGTAATGTGTTACAAACCTCGAAAGAGAAAGAGAGAAAGAGAGAGAGAGAGAGAGAGAGAGAGAGAGAGAGTTTTTTACATACTCTCCAGGACCAGTAGTACATAATTTTATTTCTCCTGAATGCTGCAACCCCATTAAAATTAGATCTTCAATCTTTACGTTAAGCGATATATATATATGATACGTGATTATATATGGCAAGTAAGCATTAAACCCTAAATCATCTCGCTACATTTTAGATTACCGTATGCTTCGATTAAGTACAGTGATTATCAAAGTATAATGACCTGAAGAGCTTCTAAAATTGTTTCGTATGATGTTGAGAGTTTATTGCAAAGTTTTCGTATCGCTGTTCAAATTACTTGCACAAATGCAATTTCCATCATATGCTACGAGCTATCATCTTTCAGTAAGCCGCATCTATTTTTGTAAGTATGCATTGTTCAAATTCGATTGTGTAACCTAGTGTTGACTATGAAGTCATGATTGATACATATGCACCAGTAAAAATAGAGAAGGTACAGTTTTAGGCCAGACCTCCAACAGATTTTTTTTCCTGGTTTCGATTCATAATTATTTGTTACATCGCAGAAGGCATCCGTATATCTGGAGAGATGAAGGTAGCGTCCTATTGTAGTATATATACATATACATGCATACATATATATATATATATATATATATATATATATATATATATATATATATATATATATATATATATATATATATTAAAAAGAAGAGAGAAACCGTAAACGTTTTTGGTTGTAATGTGGATTTAAAAAAAAATATATATTATGCTTTATTTTTCATAATTTTGCTACACATGTTTCCGGTCTTGCGACCTTCATCAGGCAAAGAGTGGATATTTTCACATATTATTAGAAGGAATTAATTTTTCTTATATTTTTCGATGTTAAATATTCTTGATATTAGACATTCTCTTTTCTGTGTGTTAGTGACCCAAATGTCTTCGGCACGAACGCGAAACCTACACAACATAGGAAGTATGTGTATGTCTGTTTTTGTGTATGTGTATCTATATGCGTATGTTTATATGTATGTGTACATACGTGTATATTAATTGTAGGTAAACACTCTAAGGTGCGACCCTCTGTCACATTCGGTAGTGACGTGAGGGTGCTGAAAATACCATCGATCCTCGTCATTTTTGTCTGTAGCATCTGCCGATAAACTACATTTCATATATTCACACACACACACACACACACACACACACACATACACATACATACATACATATATATATATATATATATATATATATATATATATATATATATATATATATATATTAAAAAGAAGAAAGAAACCGAAAATGTTTTTGGTTGTAATGTGGATTTTTTCAAAAAATATATTATACTTTATTTTCCATAATTTTGCTACACGTGTTTCCGGTCTCGCGACCTTCATCAGGCAAAGAGTGCATATTTCCACATATTGTTAAAATGAATTAATTTTTCTAGTGTTTTTCGATGTTAAATATTCTTGATATTAGACATTCTCTTTTTTGTGTATTAGTGACGCAAATGTCTTCCTTGAACTGGCAGTGAAAAAGTTCTGCGTGAAGGGTAATAAAACAATTAAGAGTGCTCTAAGAAAGTGTTAGAAAGATATATATATATATTCTTATCTTTTAATGACCCCTGTCATAGATCTAAATCTATTTCAATTTTTTGTGTTTTTGTCAGCATGCGTATGTATACGTATATTCCCTCTTCATATATACATACTGTTTATTATGAGGAATTAGTATACACATATGTACACTTATACACACACACACACACACACGCACACACATTTACACATACATACACACATACAAACACTTTCTATGTTGTGTAGGGTTCGCGCGTGTACCCTTGAGGTGTGTTTTTTTTGCCAATATGTGCATAAATATACCATACATACATACTTTCTTCTTATAAGGTATTAGTACACACACACACACTATATATATATATATATATATATATATATATATATATATATATATATATACCCAAGTTTAGGATTGGTATATACGGAGTGAAATCCAATAACCAACAATTAATATTCTTTAAAGAGTGCTCAATACAGAGTAGAGCAGATATAATTATTTATTTGAATATTACAACATAAATATGTTATAACATATTTATGTTGTAATATTCAAATAAATAATTATATATATATATATATATATATATATATATATATATATATATATATTACATGAATCATCCATACAAAAAACAGATATTGAAGTTAATGATATAAATGGCGAGAATACATCTTCGCAAACAATTTACTAAGAGACATTAACCCCGAACCTGTAGATGAATGTTATGATCCCTGTTTATAAATTCCAGTTGCGTAAGGTCTTTTTTATTTTTTTACAAGCTTTGTTTTTTACCTCCAGGTAATAACAGGACAACGAAAGAATAGGTGTAATCCGACAGATGACATCTGTATGCACAGATGAAATCTTGTAAAAAAATTAAAAAAAGACCTTATGCAACTGGAATTTATAAACAGGGATCATAATATTCATCTACAGGTTCGGGGTTAATGTCATTTATTAAATTTGTTTGCGAAGATGTATTCTCTCCATTTATATCACTAACTTCAATATCTGTTTTTTGTATGAATGATTCATGTAATGTAAATTGAACTGCACCACATACTTGATATTAAAATAACTGATCTGACGTGCAACTTTCGGATAATAACTGTAAAATTCCTCTATTTATTGAACAATTTAATTCATGCCACATTAACTGAAAAACCTACCAGTACAAAAGAATTCTCCTATTACCATATTAGTACAAAAACGCACAATCTTAAAATTTAAAAATTCAACCTCAGCGTTGCAACCTCACGCTCCAAAATTTCTTACAATTAACAATAACACATTTCTTAAAACATCTTTCGGATTACAATCTATTCTTTCGTTGTCCTGTTATTACCTGGATGTAAAAAACAAATATATTTTCATACCTGATGTCTGTATGCACAGATGAAAGCTTGTAAAAAAAAAGAACTTATGCAACTGGAATTTATAATTAGGGATCATAACATTCATCTACAGGTTCGGGGTTAATGTCATTTATTAAATTTGTTTGCGAAGATCTATTCTCGCCATTTATAACATTAACTTCAATATCTGATTTTGTATGAATGATTCATGTAATGTAAATTGAACTGCACCACATACTTGATATATATATATATATATATATATATATATATATATATATATATAATTTCTCACCGATACCACGACTCGGAGTTTCATGCACTATGCAATCTTCAGGTGCCGAACATATATATATATATATATATATATATATATATATATATATATATATATATATATAAACCATTTATTCTAAAACCATTTATTCTAAAACCATTTATTCTATATTCAACATCATCACTTGATAAGACACCAGAAATGTTGAAACAAAATGGCTATTTTTGTAGTGATTTTATAACATATTTATGTTATAATATTTGAATAAATAATTATATATATATATATATATATAGTTCAGTAACAAAAATCTTACTAATCCGTATACAAAATCCCAAGGACGATGAAATCCTGAGAGCTCTATGTTAAGTCAGAGCGAATAATTTAATTTAAGTAAAAACAGGCAATTTTAAAGCTCCATTTGTAATAATTTATTTCACCAGAGAATTTTATTTTTCTCTGAATCTTCAGACTTCAATTTCAAAGCTGAAACGAAACAAAAAAATTATTTAATACATATATATATATATATATATATATATATATATATATATATATATATATATATATATGTGTGTGTGTGTGTGTGTGTGTGTGTGTGTGTGTCTGTGTGTGTTCTTGATTACTCGTCTATTCTTCTCGCTGCTAAATAATTTTTTTTCTTATTTGTTCGCCCTCAGACTAGAGTTGCTTCACTGACCTTCATTGTTCGAAATGATTAAAAATAAAACAAAACAATAGAGTTAAGTGTAACTCGAAAAATAATTCATTCCGATATTGGGTAACCCAATTTGAGAATGATTTTCGAATTTGTGCGATGACCAGTTAGTTTTTATTTTAAGGAAAACAAACTTTTACACAAATACTCTATTGCCAATAGTGGCGAGATTGCAACGATATTCTGCACATTACAGGATTCTGTATCGATTTTGAGAGGTAAATTCGGTGAATTGGCTGTGATTTATTTTACCTCGATTGTCGCTGGGAGACGCTTGAGAGAGTCGAAAGAAACAAATGGAATCTGGTTGTAATAAGGGGAAATAATCGACTTTTATGAGGAAACAAAATGGCCGAAATTAGGAGACGACCAAATTCCATGCATATTTGATTTCGGAATATAGAAGAGGGCAAAGGGTATAAGGCAAAGAGGATAAGTAATCTATCTATCTATCTATCTATCTATCTATCTATTAGGTCATCCCATAAGTTCTGTCCGAATTTTAACTTTTTGTTAAAATGAACGAAATTTACAGAGTATTTTATAATGTCTAATGGAGCTGAACATTATTTTTATGTTTAGATGCATTTAAACTGATCAAATTTTATTTCAGAGAACAATAAAATTGAATTTTGTTTGATTAAAACCCTGCTAACATGGAAGTACCCAAGAATCATTTGAGGCACATAATGCTTTATGAGTTCAAGAAAGGAAACTCAGCAGCCGAAGCGGCTAGAAACATTCACTCAGTTTATGGAGAGGCATGTGTGAATGAAAGAACTTGCAGAAGATAGTTTGCAAAATTCAGAGGTGGAGATTTCACCCTTGAAGATGAAGATCGAACCGGACGTCCAGTTGAGTTTGATGAAAAGCTTCTTGAAGCAGCCCTTGAAGAAAATCCTGCTTTATCAGTTGAGGAATTGGCAGTGGTTCTCAGTTCAAACCATACAACTGTTCATCGTCATCTTCAACAACTTGGAAAAGTTCCTAAACTTGGAAAATGGGTGCCTCGTGAATTGTCTGAAAACAACCTCAAATCCCGAGTTGACATCTGCTCTTCTCTCCATTCTCCTTTTTTGTATAGACTTGTGACTGGAGACGAAAAATGGACCTTTCATCGAAATGTTAAGCCTCGTAGAGAGTGGTTTGGTAAAGGGGAAGAACCCCAGCCACAGCCGAGAAGGGAACTTCATGGGCAAAAGGTTCTTCTTTCAATCTGGTGGGATTGCCAAGGAATAATCCACTTTGAATTCTTACCACCTAATGCAACAATTAATGCTCAAATATACTGTCAGCAATTAGTGCGTTTGAACCAAGCTTTGAGGGGAAAAAAGTCCTGCCTAGTGAATCGAAAATCATCAGGACAATGCGCAACCACACACAGCAAGAATCACGGCATAAAATATCCAAAAACTTGGTGGGGAGAAATTTTCTCATCCACCTTATACTCCCGACCTTGCTCCTTCAGACTACCATTTGTTTCGTAGCTTACAGAATCATTTGGAAGAAACAGGTATTGTAACAAAGGAAGAGGTTAAAATGGACATTTGTGAGTTCTTCGAATCAAAGCCGAAATAATTTTACAGTAATGGAATTAGTAAGCTTGTTAATAGATGGAAGGAAGTCATAGATAATCAGGGAAAATACATTGTTGATTGAATCTGTAATTAAATGTAACATTAGGACTACAGGCTCCAGTGCTCTCAGAGAAATCATTTTTTTCTACGAAATTTTTCGAACATTCAAGCCGGTAAATGTAATTAATACTGTTTAATTCAAAACAGAACATTTACTTAAATAAAAATAACCTAGAAACAGAAAGAATATATATATATATATATATATATATATATATATATATATATATATATATATATATATATATATATATATATATATATATATATATATATATATATAGTCTTTTCCGGTGTATCTTTAATGTATTAGACATTTGGAAATATTCATATTTCTCTCACTTAAACCGTCTTTGACTCCCCTCTTTAAAACTTCTCTCTGTTAAATTTTAATCCCCCCTTCATCTTTAGACCTTCCTGTTCTTCTCTCGTCTGTTACCCCTCCCTATAGATTTCATTTAATCTAGCATCCGTCCCACATTCTCATACATAAACTCTCGCTAAATTTTATTTTTTATTCCCGGAGTTGTTTTTTCTGCTTTCTTTTTGAATTTGTAGGTCTGATGAATTGTGAATCGTATTTACGATTCGAATGGAATAAATTATGACCATGGAATATTAGTGTTTAAGCCTTTTTATTTTATATATATATATATATATATATATATATATATATATATATATATATATATATTTTCCGCGTAATTCGTCTTTGATCAGCCCGAATGCGACTTCATATATACAATGCTACCACCATTTCTTGGAAGAAAATTTGTTTCCATAAACTTTAACCAAGCGTTGGTGGATGTTAGCAAGTGCAATTTCTTTTATATTTTTTATTTTGACCCAAATAAATAAACAAATAAACGACTTCCGGTAAAATAACCGCCAAATAGACTACCCACAATAAGCTATATAAACAAATTGTTACCACGTTAATAAAAACACCGATCAAAATAAAAAAATAATAAAAATTTTAAAAAAATAAATAAAAATAAATAAATAAATATATAAGATAAAAAATAAAAATAAAATTAAATAAAAACAAGCAAAATAATTTGACACAAGTAAATAAATAAACAAATAAACTACTTCCGGTAAAATAACCGCCAATATAGACTACCCACAATGCACCACTGACCCGTATATATAAATAGCCGAGAAAAATAACAATACTCGTGGCCTGACGATTGCATCTTGCATGAAACAGACTGTCGCTTCTAAGTGTTGTCTTCTATGTTCACTTTTATATTTACACACCCTCTATCTCTGATATTAAGCACTTTATCCCATAAATATAGCACACTTTAAGACTATATTTCTTCATATATATATATATATATATATATATATATATATATATATATATATATATATATATATATATATATATATATATTCAATCATGTTAATATATAATAACGTTTTAAAACAACGTGTACATAGTTATTAGCACAGCATATTATTTGACTTCATCCTTTCCTCTATCACTCCTATTTGCTCTTGCTCCAACTCCCTGTAACCTCTTGCGTGCTAGTGGCTTCCCGCCTTGCTTGGGGTGAAACGTTTAAGAAATTGTATCACAAGTTGCATTCGGGCTTATCAAAGACATATTACGTGGAATTTATTTTCCTCATCAGGACAACTTTTATAAGAGAAAACTTGCTCCATTCAAATGTCTTTCTGTATTGTGCAGGTGAACTGGAATGTTTTTTAAATGTTGGGCAACAGAACTTGTATCCTACAAATGAAGTGTAAGTCATCTTGATAATGTTGTAGTCGTTAAGCCAATATATAGACTTATATTTTTGTTAGAGATACAATCTCCCAAAGGACATTTTAACTGATATATATGTATCTGGGGGTCTGTATGGGTATATGTGTGTCTCTGTTTGTATCTCTATGTTGGCGAGTGTGTGTATCTGTTTGTGAGTGAATAATAAAAATAATAATAATAATGGAAATTATTTATAAATCGAGTCGACAATTATTAAAGTTGCACACACACACCTGCTTTTAAACGGCGCCATAGTATTATATATATTTCTCATTAATTTCTAGCTGGCCGCCAGTATTTAAGACTCGGTAACCGAGATTACAAACAATCATCAGAGATTTTCATTGTTTTCTTTACAATAAAGTAGTGGCGGCCATATTGCTGCTGAAGTTAAAATACACAGGACGCTATCTAGGTTCCACTGGCTTCATAACCGTATATAGAATACGAATTCGCCTTGGGGGAAAGAAACTAACAGTGCTGTTTTTTGTTTTTTTGTCAGCAATCTAGTTTTATCTTGGCTAGAAAATAGAATTTTATTTTCAGTCTCTGCTGTAGTATTTTCTCGAACTGCTTTCATCCCGTTCTGGCCAAGACAAGACATTTTTGTTTCCATATTAATCTTTACATTATTAATTTATAAAGATTTAGTCTGTAGGCTTTTGGCAATCTTTTTTTTTTCAGGCCATAACTGAGCATAATATGCAGAACTAACTTATATTCAAGTTATGTACGAAAAGTTGATTGATTGACGGGTTCGTTTTTTACGGTTTATCAACCCTTTTGCCGGTTATTTAAAGCCAGAAGATATTTTTAGATTGTAAGAATTCTTTTGTAGTGTGGAGGTAATAATGAAACAGGCCCATAATTGGAGGGGGGATATGCAGCTAATCAGTATTTGATAAACAAACAAGAAATTATAATACGGATATAAAGCGGGGGATCACTTCTATATTATAATCAATATATAAATTGATCCCTCATTTTTTTGGTCACTGTAGTCTCTGTACATTTATATTCCAGAGAATGTAAATAAATTTAAAAGACATTGATATGTAATCAGGATTTTATTGATTGATTCGTTTTTTACGGTTTATCAACCCTTTGCATATTATTTAAAGCCAGAAAATATTTTTAGATTCTAAGTATTCTTATGTTGTGTGGAGATAATGGTTTACTAACTAACCAATGGGTTCTTGTAGAATATAAGGATTAATACCTTTCCCAAGGGTATTTGAGCGTAAGTAAATATAACGAAACCCCTGGAAATTTGAATTCGGCTCCCTGATTAACAATCCCCAGCCATAATCCATGATATGAGCATCTGTTATATCCAAGCAGTCACTCATAAAGACACTGACCAGGCCTGACGTTGCTTAACTTCGATAATCGTACGGGAACCGATGTTTCAACGTGATATGGATGTAAGCCAATTATACACCTTACGTATCCAAACTTAAAGCACCTGATATTCCCAAGCCCGATGGAAGTATAAACAAAAATATGGAGAAACTAAATGCAAGCTGCTGGGCTCTAAAGCCAAACACATCTAAAAAAAAATGAAATTTAAAATTCCAGCGTTACCTAATGTTCGCGCGCATGTGTAATCTGATCAAAGTAAACAAATCTTAGTTGATGACGTCCACAGTAACTAAGCATATGATAAGAACATTGCTTGCATATTATCATTAATTTACCAAATATGTATTCTTATCATCCATTAAATTCTTTACGATGATTTCTGGCTGGTTTTCTGAACAAGCTTCACTATCTTCCTCTGGTCATCATCATTTTTTCTTTCAACTTGGTTCGAATTGTGGTCAACATCATCGTCTTTTTTCTTTCTTTTTTCCTGTTATATACCGTACTTATGAACACGAATGGGCATTCCCCTATGCTAATTAAGGTGTCTAAGTAATCCACCACTAGCAGTGGTTTACCTACTTCACGTCGCTGGCGAGTATATAATTTTCTTGATGTTCTAAAGATTACCCTTTCATTTCCAACCTCCGTTTTGTTTATTCCTCATTCAGTAACCTTTTCTAGGTTACAACAATACCTATCTATCTATCTATCTATCTATCTATCTATCTATCTATCTATCTATCTATCTATCTATCTATCTATCTATCCATATATATATATGTTTGTGTGTGTGTCATATACCGTACATATGAACAATAATGGGTCAGTCCCAATCCTCATACGTGCGTTGGACGCAATCCCAATCCTCATACGTGCGTGGATGTAATATGCTGTATAAGTAGTCCACCACTAGCAGTGGTTTACCTATTTCACGCCGCTGGCGAGTATTGTATTTTGTTGATGTTATAAAGATTACCATTTCATTTCCAACCTGCGTTTTGGTTATTCCTCATTCAGTAACCTTTTCTAAGTTACAACAATATCTATCTATCTATCTATCTATCTATCTATCTATCTATCTATCTATCTATCTATCTATCTATCTATCTATCTCAGTCTGTTCATATCTATCTATCTATCTATCTATCTATCTATATATATATATATATATATATATATATATATATATATATATATATATATATATATATATACATATACATATATGTATGCATATATATATATGTTTGTGTGTGTGTTTGTCATATACCGTACATATGAACAATAATGGGTTCGTCCCAATCCTCATACATGCGTCGGACGCTATTGTAAGTGGATGTAATATGCTGTCTAAGTAGTCCACCATTAACAGTGGTTTACCTACTTCCCGCCGCTGGCGAGTATTGTATTTTGTTGATGTTATAAAGATTACTATTTCATTTCCAACCTCCGTTTTGCTTATTCCTCACTCAGTAACCTTTCCTAGGTTACAATACTTTCTGTCCAGTCCTTTTCTTCATTCTTTATTTCGTTCTTTCTTTTGTTCGTACTTTCTTTCTTTATTTATTACAGTTTTTTTCTTTCTCTTCAGTTTAACTTGTCGTCCCTTTCTTAATTTCTTTCTCTCTTTCTTTTTTCTTACAGTTGTCTTCCTTTTTATTCGGTTCGACGTGTGGTTCTTGTCTCTTTCCTTCTTTCTTTCTTTCTTCCAAATTCCTCCATTTCTTTCTCATTTTCTCTCTTTCTCTCTTTCTTTTTTCATTTAGTTTCATTTGTGCTTTTCATTCTTTTTCTTTCTTTCTATTCAGTTTGAATTGCACTCTTTTTCTTCTTTATTAATTTGATTCTTGCTATTTTTCTTTCTATTCAGTGTTAGTTATATATTTCTTGCCTTATTTGTCATCTCTTTCTTTCTTTCGTTCGTTCGTTCATTCTTTCTTTCTTTCTTTCTATTTTGTTTTGTCTTACTGCCTCTTTCTTTCCAGCCTCTCTTTCTTCATTTACTCGTGGTCACTTTCTTTCTTTCTTTCTTTCTTTCTTTCTTTCTTTCTTTCTTTCTTTCTTTCTTTCTTTCTTTTTCTGCCTCTTTTTTTCCAGCCTATCTTTCTTCATTTACTCGTGGTCACTTTCTTTCTTTCTTTCTTTCTTTCTTTTTCTGCCTCTTTCTTTCCAGCCTCTCTTTCTTCATTTACTCGTGGTCACTTTCTTTCTTTCTTTCTTTCTTTCTTTTTCTGCCTCTTTCTTTCCAGCCTCTCTTTCTTCATTTACTCGTGGTCACTTTCTTTCTTTCTTTCTTTCTTTCTTTCTTTCTTTCTTTCTTTCTTTCTTTTTCTGCCTCTTTTTTTCCAGCCTATCTTTCTTCATTTACTCGTGGTCACTTTCTTTCTTTCTTTCTTTCTTTCTTTTTCTGCCTCTTTCTTTCCAGCCTCTCTTTCTTCATTTACTCGTGGTCACTTTCTTTCTTTCTTTCTTTCTTTCTTTTTCTGCCTCTTTCTTTCCAGCCTCTCTTTCTTCATTTACTCGTGGTCACTTTCTTTCTTTCTTTCTTTCTTTCTTTTTCTGCCTCTTTCTTTCCAGCCTCTCTTTCTTCATTTACTCGTGGTCACTTTCTTTCTTTCTTTCTTTCTTTCTTTCTTTCTTTCTTTCTTTCTTTCTTTTTCTGCCTCTTTTTTTCCAGCCTCTCTTTCTTCATTTACTCGTGGTCACTTTCTTTCTTTCTTTCTTTCTTTCTTTCTTTCTTTCTTTCTTTCTTTCTTTTTCTGCCTCTTTTTTTCCAGCCTATCTTTCTTCATTTACTCGTGGTCACTTTCTTTCTTTCTTTCTTTCTTTCTTTCTTTCTTTCTTTCTTTCTTTCTTTTTCTGCCTCTTTCTTTCCAGCCTCTCTTTCTTCATTTACTCGTGGTCACTTTCTTTCTTTCTTTCTTTCTTTCTTTTTCTGCCTCTTTCTTTCCAGCCTCTCTTTCTTCATTTACTCGTGGTCACTTTCTTTCTTTCTTTCTTTCTTTCTTTCTTTCTTTCTTTCTTTCTTTCTTTTTCTGCCTCTTTTTTTCCAGCCTCTCTTTCTTCATTTACTCGTGGTCACTTTCTTTCTTTCTTTCTTTCTTTCTTTCTTTCTTTCTTTCTTTCTTTCTTTTTCTGCCTCTTTCTTTCCAGCCTCTCTTTCTTCATTTACTCGTGGTCACTTTCTTTCTTTCTTTCTTTCTTTCTTTTTCTGCCTCTTTCTTTCCAGCCTCTCTTTCTTCATTTACTCGTGGTCACTTTCTTTCTTTCTTTCTTTCTTTCTTTCTTTCTTTCTTTCTTTCTTTCTTTCTTTCTTTTTCTGCCTCTTTTTTTCCAGCCTCTCTTTCTTCATTTACTCGTGGTCACTTTCTTTCTTTCTTTCTTTCTTTCTTTCTTTCTTTCTTTCTTTCTTTCTTTTTCTGCCTCTTTTTTTCCAGCCTATCTTTCTTCATTTACTCGTGGTCACTTTCTTTCTTTCTTTCTTTCTTTCTTTCTTTCTTTCTTTCTTTCTTTCTTTTTCTGCCTCTTTTTTTCCAGCCTCTCTTTCTTCATTTACTCGTGGTCACTTTCTTTCTTTCTTTCTTTCTTTCTTTCTTTCTTTCTTTCTTTCTTTCTTTTTCTGCCTCTTTTTTTCCAGCCTATCTTTCTTCATTTACTCGTGGTCACTTTCTTTCTTTCTTTCTTTCTTTCTTTCTTTCTTTCTTTCTTTTTCTGCCTCTTTCTTTCCAGCCTCTCTTTCTTCATTTACTCGTGGTCACTTTCTTTCTTTCTTTCTTTCTTTCTTTTTCTGCCTCTTTCTTTCCAGCCTCTCTTTCTTCATTTACTCGTGGTCACTTTCTTTCTTTCTTTCTTTCTTTCTTTCTTTCTTTCTTTCTTTCTTTCTTTTTCTGCCTCTTTTTTTCCAGCCTCTCTTTCTTCATTTACTCGTGGTCACTTTCTTTCTTTCTTTCTTTCTTTCTTTCTTTCTTTCTTTCTTTCTTTCTTTTTCTGCCTCTTTCTTTCCAGCCTCTCTTTCTTCATTTACTCGTGGTCACTTTCTTTCTTTCTTTCTTTCTTTCTTTTTCTGCCTCTTTCTTTCCAGCCTCTCTTTCTTCATTTACTCGTGGTCACTTTCTTTCTTTCTTTCTTTCTTTCTTTTTCTGCCTCTTTCTTTCCAGCCTCTCTTTCTTCATTTACTCGTGGTCACTTTCTTTCTTTCTTTCTTTCTTTCTTTCTTTCTTTCTTTCTTTCTTTCTTTTTCTGCCTCTTTTTTTCCAGCCTCTCTTTCTTCATTTACTCGTGGTCACTTTCTTTCTTTCTTTCTTTCTTTCTTTTTCTGCCTCTTTCTTTCCAGCCTCTCTTTCTTCATTTACTCGTGGTCACTTTCTTTCTTTCTTTCTTTCTTTCTTTTTCTGCCTCTTTCTTTCCAGCCTCTCTTTCTTCATTTACTCGTGGTCACTTTCTTTCTTTCTTTCTTTCTTTCTTTCTTTCTTTCTTTCTTTCTTTCTTTCTTTCTTTTTCTGCCTCTTTTTTTCCAGCCTCTCTTTCTTCATTTACTCGTGGTCACTTTCTTTCTTTCTTTCTTTCTTTCTTTCTTTCTTTCTTTCTTTCTTTCTTTCTTTTTCTGCCTCTTTCTTTCCAGCCTCTCTTTCTTCATTTACTCGTGGTCACTTTCTTTCTTTCTTTCTTTCTTTCTTTCTTTCTTTCTTTCTTTCTTTCTTTTTCTGCCTCTTTTTTTCCAGCCTCTCTTTCTTCATTTACTCGTGGTCACTTTCTTTCTTTCTTTCTTTCTTTCTTTTTCTGCCTCTTTCTTTCCAGCCTCTCTTTCTTCATTTACTCGTGGTCACTTTCTTTCTTTCTTTCTTTCTTTCTTTTTCTGCCTCTTTCTTTCCAGCCTCTCTTTCTTCATTTACTCGTGGTCACTTTCTTTCTTTCTTTCTTTCTTTCTTTCTTTCTTTCTTTCTTTCTTTCTTTTTCTGCCTCTTTTTTTCCAGCCTCTCTTTCTTCATTTACTCGTGGTCACTTTCTTTCTTTCTTTCTTTCTTTCTTTCTTTCTTTCTTTCTTTCTTTCTTTTTCTGCCTCTTTTTTTCCAGCCTCTCTTTCTTCATTTACTCGTGGTCACTTTCTTTCTTTCTTTCTTTCTTTCTTTTTCTGCCTCTTTCTTTCCAGCCTCTCTTTCTTCATTTACTCGTGGTCACTTTCTTTCTTTCTTTCTTTCTTTCTTTCTTTCTTTCTTTCTTTCTTTCTTTTTCTGCCTCTTTTTTTCCAGCCTCTCTTTCTTCATTTACTCGTGGTCACTTTCTTTCTTTCTTTCTTTCTTTCTTTCTTTCTTTCTTTCTTTTTCTGCCTCTTTTTTTCCAGCCTCTCTTTCTTCATTTACTCGTGGTCACTTTCTTTCTTTCTTTCTTTCTTTCTTTTTCTGCCTCTTTCTTTCCAGCCTCTCTTTCTTCATTTACTCGTGGTCACTTTCTTTCTTTCTTTCTTTCTTTCTTTTTCTGCCTCTTTCTTTCCAGCCTCTCTTTCTTCATTTACTCGTGGTCACTTTCTTTCTTTCTTTCTTTCTTTCTTTCTTTCTTTCTTTCTTTCTTTCTTTTTCTGCCTCTTTTTTTCCAGCCTCTCTTTCTTCATTTACTCGTGGTCACTTTCTTTCTTTCTTTCTTTCTTTCTTTCTTTCTTTCTTTCTTTCTTTCTTTTTCTGCCTCTTTCTTTCCAGCCTCTCTTTCTTCATTTACTCGTGGTCACTTTCTTTCTTTCTTTCTTTCTTTCTTTTTCTGCCTCTTTCTTTCCAGCCTCTCTTTCTTCATTTACTCGTGGTCACTTTCTTTCTTTCTTTCTTTCTTTCTTTCTTTCTTTCTTTCTTTCTTTCTTTTTCTGCCTCTTTTTTTCCAGCCTCTCTTTCTTCATTTACTCGTGGTCACTTTCTTTCTTTCTTTCTTTCTTTCTTTTTCTGCCTCTTTTTTTCCAGCCTCTCTTTCTTCATTTACTCGTGGTCACTTTCTTTCTTTCTTTCTTTCTTTCTTTTTCTGCCTCTTTCTTTCCAGCCTCTCTTTCTTCATTTACTCGTGGTCACTTTCTTTCTTTCTTTCTTTCTTTCTTTTTCTGCCTCTTTCTTTCCAGCCTCTCTTTCTTCATTTACTCGTGGTCACTTTCTTTCTTTCTTTCTTTCTTTCTTTCTTTCTTTCTTTCTTTCTTTTTCTGCCTCTTTTTTTCCAGCCTCTCTTTCTTCATTTACTCGTGGTCACTTTCTTTCTTTCTTTCTTTCTTTCTTTCTTTCTTTCTTTCTTTCTTTCTTTTTCTGCCTCTTTCTTTCCAGCCTCTCTTTCTTCATTTACTCGTGGTCACTTTCTTTCTTTCTTTCTTTCTTTCTTTCTTTCTTTCTTTCTTTCTTTTTCTGCCTCTTTTTTTCCAGCCTCTCTTTCTTCATTTACTCGTGGTCACTTTCTTTCTTTCTTTCTTTCTTTCTTTTTCTGCCTCTTTCTTTCCAGCCTCTCTTTCTTCATTTACTCGTGGTCACTTTCTTTCTTTCTTTCTTTCTTTCTTTTTCTGCCTCTTTCTTTCCAGCCTCTCTTTCTTCATTTACTCGTGGTCACTTTCTTTCTTTCTTTCTTTCTTTCTTTCTTTCTTTCTTTCTTTCTTTCTTTTTCTGCCTCTTTTTTTCCAGCCTCTCTTTCTTCATTTACTCGTGGTCACTTTCTTTCTTTCTTTCTTTCTTTCTTTCTTTCTTTCTTTCTTTCTTTCTTTTTCTGCCTCTTTCTTTCCAGCCTCTCTTTCTTCATTTACTCGTGGTCACTTTCTTTCTTTCTTTCTTTCTTTCTTTTTCTGCCTCTTTCTTTCCAGCCTCTCTTTCTTCATTTACTCGTGGTCACTTTCTTTCTTTCTTTCTTTCTTTCTTTTTCTGCCTCTTTCTTTCCAGCCTCTCTTTCTTCATTTACTCGTGGTCACTTTCTTTCTTTCTTTCTTTCTTTCTTTCTTTCTTTCTTTCTTTCTTTCTTTTTCTGCCTCTTTTTTTCCAGCCTATCTTTCTTCATTTACTCGTGGTCACTTTCTTTCTTTCTTTCTTTCTTTCTTTTTCTGCCTCTTTCTTTCCAGCCTCTCTTTCTTCATTTACTCGTGGTCACTTTCTTTCTTTCTTTCTTTCTTTCTTTTTCTGCCTCTTTCTTTCCAGCCTCTCTTTCTTCATTTACTCGTGGTCACTTTCTTTCTTTCTTTCTTTCTTTCTTTTTCTGCCTCTTTCTTTCCAGCCTCTCTTTCTTCATTTACTCGTGGTCACTTTCTTTCTTTCTTTCTTTCTTTCTTTCTTTCTTTCTTTCTTTCTTTCTTTTTCTGCCTCTTTCTTTCCAGCCTCTCTTTCTTCATTTACTCGTGGTCACTTTCTTTCTTTCTTTCTTTCTTTCTTTCTTTCTTTCTTTCTTTCTTTCTTTTTCTGCCTCTTTTTTTCCAGCCTCTCTTTCTTCATTTACTCGTGGTCACTTTCTTTCTTTCTTTCTTTCTTTCTTTCTTTCTTTCTTTCTTTCTTTCTTTTTCTGCCTCTTTCTTTCCAGCCTCTCTTTCTTCATTTACTCGTGGTCACTTTCTTTCTTTCTTTCTTTCTTTCTTTTTCTGCCTCTTTCTTTCCAGCCTCTCTTTCTTCATTTACTCGTGGTCACTTTCTTTCTTTCTTTCTTTCTTTCTTTTTCTGCCTCTTTCTTTCCAGCCTCTCTTTCTTCATTTACTCGTGGTCACTTTCTTTCTTTCTTTCTTTCTTTCTTTTTCTGCCTCTTTCTTTCCAGCCTCTCTTTCTTCATTTACTCGTGGTCACTTTCTTTCTTTCTTTCTTTCTTTCTTTCTTTCTTTCTTTCTTTCTTTCTTTCTTTTTCTGCCTCTTTTTTTCCAGCCTATCTTTCTTCATTTACTCGTGGTCACTTTCTTTCTTTCTTTCTTTCTTTCTTTTTCTGCCTCTTTCTTTCCAGCCTCTCTTTCTTCATTTACTCGTGGTCACTTTCTTTCTTTCTTTCTTTCTTTCTTTTTCTGCCTCTTTCTTTCCAGCCTCTCTTTCTTCATTTACTCGTGGTCACTTTCTTTCTTTCTTTCTTTCTTTCTTTTTCTGCCTCTTTCTTTCCAGCCTCTCTTTCTTCATTTACTCGTGGTCACTTTCTTTCTTTCTTTCTTTCTTTCTTTCTTTCTTTCTTTCTTTCTTTCTTTTTCTGCCTCTTTCTTTCCAGCCTCTCTTTCTTCATTTACTCGTGGTCACTTTCTTTCTTTCTTTCTTTCTTTCTTTCTTTCTTTCTTTTTCTGCCTCTTTCTTTCCAGCCTCTCTTTCTTCATTTACTCGTGGTCACTTTCTTTCTTTCTTTCTTTCTTTCTTTTTCTGCCTCTTTCTTTCCAGCCTCTCTTTCTTCATTTACTCGTGGTCACTTTCTTTCTTTCTTTCTTTCTTTCTTTTTCTGCCTCTTTCTTTCCAGCCTCTCTTTCTTCATTTACTCGTGGTCACTTTCTTTCTTTCTTTCTTTCTTTCTTTTTCTGCCTCTTTCTTTCCAGCCTCTCTTTCTTCATTTACTCGTGGTCACTTTCTTTCTTTCTTTCTTTCTTTCTTTTTCTGCCTCTTTCTTTCCAGCCTCTCTTTCTTCATTTACTCGTGGTCACTTTCTTTCTTTCTTTCTTTCTTTCTTTCTTTCTTTCTTTCTTTCTTTCTTTTTCTGCCTCTTTCTTTCCAGCCTCTCTTTCTTCATTTACTCGTGGTCACTTTCTTTCTTTCTTTCTTTCTTTCTTTCTTTCTTTCTTTTTCTGCCTCTTTCTTTCCAGCCTCTCTTTCTTCATTTACTCGTGGTCACTTTCTTTCTTTCTTTCTTTCTTTCTTTTTCTGCCTCTTTCTTTCCAGCCTCTCTTTCTTCATTTACTCGTGGTCACTTTCTTTCTTTCTTTCTTTCTTTCTTTTTCTGCCTCTTTCTTTCCAGCCTCTCTTTCTTCATTTACTCGTGGTCACTTTCTTTCTTTCTTTCTTTCTTTCTTTTTCTGCCTCTTTCTTTCCAGCCTCTCTTTCTTCATTTACTCGTGGTCACTTTCTTTCTTTCTTTCTTTCTTTCTTTTTCTGCCTCTTTCTTTCCAGCCTCTCTTTCTTCATTTACTCGTGGTCACTTTCTTTCTTTCTTTCTTTCTTTCTTTTTCTGCCTCTTTCTTTCCAGCCTCTCTTTCTTCATTTACTCGTGGTCACTTTCTTTCTTTCTTTCTTTCTTTCTTTCTTTCTTTCTTTTTCTGCCTCTTTCTTTCCAGCCTCTCTTTCTTCATTTACTCGTGGTCACTTTCTTTCTTTCTTTCTTTCTTTCTTTTTCTGCCTCTTTCTTTCCAGCCTCTCTTTCTTCATTTACTCGTGGTCACTTTCTTTCTTTCTTTCTTTCTTTCTTTTTCTGCCTCTTTCTTTCCAGCCTCTCTTTCTTCATTTACTCGTGGTCACTTTCTTTCTTTCTTTCTTTCTTTCTTTTTCTGCCTCTTTCTTTCCAGCCTCTCTTTCTTCATTTACTCGTGGTCACTTTCTTTCTTTCTTTCTTTCTTTCTTTTTCTGCCTCTTTCTTTCCAGCCTCTCTTTCTTCATTTACTCGTGGTCACTTTCTTTCTTTCTTTCTTTCTTTCTTTCTTTCTTTTTCTGCCTCTTTCTTTCCAGCCTCTCTTTCTTCATTTACTCGTGGTCACTTTCTTTCTTTCTTTCTTTCTTTCTTTTTCTGCCTCTTTCTTTCCAGCCTCTCTTTCTTCATTTACTCGTGGTCACTTTCTTTCTTTCTTTCTTTCTTTCTTTTTCTGCCTCTTTCTTTCCAGCCTCTCTTTCTTCATTTACTCGTGGTCACTTTCTTTCTTTCTTTCTTTCTTTCTTTTTCTGCCTCTTTCTTTCCAGCCTCTCTTTCTTCATTTACTCGTGGTCACTTTCTTTCTTTCTTTCTTTCTTTCTTTCTTTCTTTCTTTTTCTGCCTCTTTCTTTCCAGCCTCTCTTTCTTCATTTACTCGTGGTCACTTTCTTTCTTTCTTTCTTTCTTTCTTTTTCTGCCTCTTTCTTTCCAGCCTCTCTTTCTTCATTTACTCGTGGTCACTTTCTTTCTTTCTTTCTTTCTTTCTTTTTCTGCCTCTTTCTTTCCAGCCTCTCTTTCTTCATTTACTCGTGGTCACTTTCTTTCTTTCTTTCTTTCTTTCTTTCTTTCTTTCTTTCTTTCTTTCTTTTTCTGCCTCTTTCTTTCCAGCCTCTCTTTCTTCATTTACTCGTGGTCACTTTCTTTCTTTCTTTCTTTCTTTCTTTTTCTGCCTCTTTCTTTCCAGCCTCTCTTTCTTCATTTACTCGTGGTCACTTTCTTTCTTTCTTTCTTTCTTTCTTTTTCTGCCTCTTTCTTTCCAGCCTCTCTTTCTTCATTTACTCGTGGTCACTTTCTTTCTTTCTTTCTTTCTTTCTTTCTTTCTTTCTTTTTCTGCCTCTTTCTTTCCAGCCTCTCTTTCTTCATTTACTCGTGGTCACTTTCTTTCTTTCTTTCTTTCTTTCTTTTTCTGCCTCTTTCTTTCCAGCCTCTCTTTCTTCATTTACTCGTGGTCACTTTCTTTCTTTCTTTCTTTCTTTCTTTTTCTGCCTCTTTCTTTCCAGCCTCTCTTTCTTCATTTACTCGTGGTCACTTTCTTTCTTTCTTTCTTTCTTTCTTTCTTTCTTTCTTTTTCTGCCTCTTTCTTTCCAGCCTCTCTTTCTTCATTTACTCGTGGTCACTTTCTTTCTTTCTTTCTTTCTTTCTTTTTCTGCCTCTTTCTTTCCAGCCTCTCTTTCTTCATTTACTCGTGGTCACTTTCTTTCTTTCTTTCTTTCTTTCTTTTTCTGCCTCTTTCTTTCCAGCCTCTCTTTCTTCATTTACTCGTGGTCACTTTCTTTCTTTCTTTCTTTCTTTCTTTCTTTCTTTCTTTCTTTTTCTGCCTCTTTCTTTCCAGCCTCTCTTTCTTCATTTACTCGTGGTCACTTTCTTTCTTTCTTTCTTTCTTTCTTTTTCTGCCTCTTTCTTTCCAGCCTCTCTTTCTTCATTTACTCGTGGTCACTTTCTTTCTTTCTTTCTTTCTTTCTTTTTCTGCCTCTTTCTTTCCAGCCTCTCTTTCTTCATTTACTCGTGGTCACTTTCTTTCTTTCTTTCTTTCTTTCTTTCTTTCTTTCTTTTTCTGCCTCTTTCTTTCCAGCCTCTCTTTCTTCATTTACTCGTGGTCACTTTCTTTCTTTCTTTCTTTCTTTCTTTTTCTGCCTCTTTCTTTCCAGCCTCTCTTTCTTCATTTACTCGTGGTCACTTTCTTTCTTTCTTTCTTTCTTTCTTTTTCTGCCTCTTTCTTTCCAGCCTCTCTTTCTTCATTTACTCGTGGTCACTTTCTTTCTTTCTTTCTTTCTTTCTTTCTTTCTTTCTTTCTTTCTTTTTCTGCCTCTTTCTTTCCAGCCTCTCTTTCTTCATTTACTCGTGGTCACTTTCTTTCTTTCTTTCTTTCTTTCTTTTTCTGCCTCTTTCTTTCCAGCCTCTCTTTCTTCATTTACTCGTGGTCACTTTCTTTCTTTCTTTCTTTCTTTCTTTTTCTGCCTCTTTCTTTCCAGCCTCTCTTTCTTCATTTACTCGTGGTCACTTTCTTTCTTTCTTTCTTTCTTTCTTTCTTTCTTTCTTTTTCTGCCTCTTTCTTTCCAGCCTCTCTTTCTTCATTTACTCGTGGTCACTTTCTTTCTTTCTTTCTTTCTTTCTTTTTCTGCCTCTTTCTTTCCAGCCTCTCTTTCTTCATTTACTCGTGGTCACTTTCTTTCTTTCTTTCTTTCTTTCTTTTTCTGCCTCTTTCTTTCCAGCCTCTCTTTCTTCATTTACTCGTGGTCACTTTCTTTCTTTCTTTCTTTCTTTCTTTCTTTCTTTTTCTGCCTCTTTCTTTCCAGCCTCTCTTTCTTCATTTACTCGTGGTCACTTTCTTTCTTTCTTTCTTTCTTTCTTTTTCTGCCTCTTTCTTTCCAGCCTCTCTTTCTTCATTTACTCGTGGTCACTTTCTTTCTTTCTTTCTTTCTTTCTTTTTCTGCCTCTTTCTTTCCAGCCTCTCTTTCTTCATTTACTCGTGGTCACTTTCTTTCTTTCTTTCTTTCTTTCTTTCTTTCTTTCTTTCTTTCTTTCTTTTTCTGCCTCTTTCTTTCCAGCCTCTCTTTCTTCATTTACTCGTGGTCACTTTCTTTCTTTCTTTCTTTCTTTCTTTCTTTCTTTCTTTTTCTGCCTCTTTCTTTCCAGCCTCTCTTTCTTCATTTACTCGTGGTCACTTTCTTTCTTTCTTTCTTTCTTTCTTTCTTTCTTTCTTTTTCTGCCTCTTTCTTTCCAGCCTCTCTTTCTTCATTTACTCGTGGTCACTTTCTTTCTTTCTTTCTTTCTTTCTTTCTTTCTTTCTTTCTTTCTTTCTTTTTCTGCCTCTTTCTTTCCAGCCTCTCTTTCTTCATTTACTCGTGGTCACTTTCTTTCTTTCTTTCTTTCTTTCTTTCTTTCTTTCTTTTTCTGCCTCTTTCTTTCCAGCCTCTCTTTCTTCATTTACTCGTGGTCACTTTCTTTCTTTCTTTCTTTCTTTCTTTTTCTGCCTCTTTCTTTCCAGCCTCTCTTTCTTCATTTACTCGTGGTCACTTTCTTTCTTTCTTTCTTTCTTTCTTTTTCTGCCTCTTTCTTTCCAGCCTCTCTTTCTTCATTTACTCGTGGTCACTTTCTTTCTTTCTTTCTTTCTTTCTTTCTTTCTTTCTTTTTCTGCCTCTTTCTTTCCAGCCTCTCTTTCTTCATTTACTCGTGGTCACTTTCTTTCTTTCTTTCTTTCTTTCTTTCTTTCTTTCTTTCTTTCTTTCTTTTTCTGCCTCTTTCTTTCCAGCCTCTCTTTCTTCATTTACTCGTGGTCACTTTCTTTCTTTCTTTCTTTCTTTCTTTCTTTCTTTCTTTTTCTGCCTCTTTCTTTCCAGCCTCTCTTTCTTCATTTACTCGTGGTCACTTTCTTTCTTTCTTTCTTTCTTTCTTTCTTTCTTTCTTTTTCTGCCTCTTTCTTTCCAGCCTCTCTTTCTTCATTTACTCGTGGTCACTTTCTTTCTTTCTTTCTTTCTTTCTTTCTTTCTTTCTTTCTTTCTTTCTTTTTCTGCCTCTTTCTTTCCAGCCTCTCTTTCTTCATTTACTCGTGGTCACTTTCTTTCTTTCTTTCTTTCTTTCTTTCTTTCTTTCTTTTTCTGCCTCTTTCTTTCCAGCCTCTCTTTCTTCATTTACTCGTGGTCACTTTCTTTCTTTCTTTCTTTCTTTCTTTTTCTGCCTCTTTCTTTCCAGCCTCTCTTTCTTCATTTACTCGTGGTCACTTTCTTTCTTTCTTTCTTTCTTTCTTTTTCTGCCTCTTTCTTTCCAGCCTCTCTTTCTTCATTTACTCGTGGTCACTTTCTTTCTTTCTTTCTTTCTTTCTTTTTCTGCCTCTTTCTTTCCAGCCTCTCTTTCTTCATTTACTCGTGGTCACTTTCTTTCTTTCTTTCTTTCTTTCTTTCTTTCTTTCTTTCTTTCTTTCTTTTTCTGCCTCTTTCTTTCCAGCCTCTCTTTCTTCATTTACTCGTGGTCACTTTCTTTCTTTCTTTCTTTCTTTCTTTTTCTGCCTCTTTCTTTCCAGCCTCTCTTTCTTCATTTACTCGTGGTCACTTTCTTTCTTTCTTTCTTTCTTTCTTTCTTTCTTTCTTTTTCTGCCTCTTTCTTTCCAGCCTCTCTTTCTTCATTTACTCGTGGTCACTTTCTTTCTTTCTTTCTTTCTTTCTTTTTCTGCCTCTTTCTTTCCAGCCTCTCTTTCTTCATTTACTCGTGGTCACTTTCTTTCTTTCTTTCTTTCTTTCTTTCTTTCTTTCTTTCTTCTTTCTTTCTTTCTTTCTTTCTATTTATACCTGTTTGTCAATGTTTAGTGTCGGAAGGGGGAATATACTTATGCGTTTATTTTGGGGGACAATATCATAAGCACAGACACATACGTACAGCTGTACGCATTTTAGTTCACGTAGACACACCCATATAAGCAATTCGAAGCTAGGCGCAGATACATATCCACGGGTTCTGGCATAAAAAAACATACGCACTTGTAATTCTCTTTCGGTGTCGAGACCTTAGCTTTTATACATGTAGCGATGTTCCTTTCAACAAGGAGCAGGTAGGGGAGTGCTTGACGATTTTCAGATCTAACGCCTGCGCCGTCAGAGAAACTTACACTTCCTAACACACTCAACTACACACACGTTTACCACCACTTTGGTTGAGCTGGGTTCTATCTGTGGTCATGGTGATGTTTGGATTTTCAACGCTGTCTGCTTGTTTGTTGTTGACGGCTGTGATTATGCTGCTAGTGATAATAGCTGTAATATTATGATTTAGGACCATAGAAAATCTCTCTTATATCCGGGTTACACTATATATATATATATATATATATATATATATATATATATATATATATATATATATATATTAAAATAATAAGAAAGAACAGTAATATTGTCTGCGCTTATAAATTAAGCAAATTTCTTACGGAATGTTAATTAAATTTAAAAATTTAGATTCAGCTTCGAAACATGGACATTTTCTGTGTCACGATGGTCCCAGTGATAGATTTTTCTAAAGAAATAGCTTATCAGCAGGAATAATCAAGGGGAAAAAACGAGGCGTTTTGATTGATTGTTTTGTTTTCTACGGTTTATCAACCCTTTGGTTATTTTAAGGCAGACATTTTTTTTTAATATAATAATTGTTTAGTGGTACAAATCTTACTAATTAATCCATTAACTACATGATCCTATAATCCAAACAGGTGACCAATGAAGAAATTTCCAATAAAGAAGCAAAGAAAGGAAGAAAGAAAGAAAGAAAGAAAGAAAGAAAGAAAGAAAGAAAAAAGAAAGAAAAGAATAAAAGAAAGAAAGAAAAAAGAAAAAGAAAGAAAGAGAGAAAGAAAGAAAGAAAAAAGAAAGAAAGAAAAAATAACAAAGAAAGAAAGAATAAAAAAGAAAAAGAATAAAAAAAGAAAGAAAGAAAGAAAAAAGAAAGAAAGAAAAAATAACAAAGAAAGAAAGAATAAAAAAGAAAGAAAAGAATAAAAAAAGAAAGAAAGAAAGAAAAAAGAAAGAAAGAAAAAATAACAAAGAAAGAAAGAATAAAAAAGAAAGAAAAGAATAAAAAAAAGAAAGAAAGAAAGAAAAAAGAAAAAGAAAGAAAGAAAAAAGAAAGAAAAAAGAAAAATGAAAGAAAAATGAAAGAAAAGAATTAAACAAAGAAAGAAAGAAAGAAAGAAAGAAAGAAAGGACAAAAGAAAGAAAAAAGAAAGAAAGAAGGAAAGACGGAAACAGGTGACCACTGAAGAAATTTCCAATAAAAAAGGCTAACTTGCTTTTGATTTCCTTTATCAAGACTGACAAGGGTTTTAGCAGCCATCTGTTATTATTATCCAAGATATTTAAAAAAAAGTTTAAAATGCACTCATTTCTCACCCTCTGTTGTCTACGACGGTGACTTCATTACAATGAAAAGTCACGGGACTGGGTGTAGTGTGTTGTATTATCATCTAACATGATATCTTGGGAGTATATGTGATCTTAGCTTTTTGCAACCATTGCATTATTTTTTTTCATGCAAGTGTTGTGGCGGAACAAATCATAGCTGCTTCACCACGACAATGCACCTGATCACAACGCCCTGGGCATCCGGCAGTTATTAGCCGTGATAAAAATAAAACATCGCCGTAATGGAACAACCTCCCTATTCACCTGATCTTGCTGCATGTGACTTTTTTCTTTTCCCCAATTTCAAGAGTATCATCAAGGGGACACGTTGTAAAGGCGTGGACGCCACCAAGAGGGCCGTAAGGACGGAACAGTGCATCGAAGCGTGACAGAGAAAGATGGAAACGTGGATTTGACGTGGAGACCGCGTTGTTTGTTGTTTGGAATTTAAATAAATTAGTTGTGACACCAGTCCCTTTACTTTTCAGAAAGACTACGATTGATTGCTCTGTTACGGTTTATCAAACCATTGCAGGTTATTGAAAGCCTGTAAATATTTTAAACTGTAATAGATGCGGGCAGAAGATGTAGATATTTACCTAATCAGAATTGGATAAAGAAAAAATAAATTTATTGAACAAAGTAACTAATAATAACAAAACAAAAGTCATTGAAACAAAGCAATTCCAGAACAACGTAACTATAAACAATTTTTTCTATCTTCTGCCAGCCGCTATGATGGAGAAAGCATTACCTCGAACCATCGCCAGTGAGACACGCTGCAAGAGCCACTCCGTTTCGCGAGGCTCGTTCCTTAATCGAGACGCAATCGTGCCAATCCTCCGAAGGAACACCATCGAACGAGGGCCAATAACCCCTGAAGTCTCCACTGCCACAGGAGTAAAAAAAAATCTATCAGCAAGAGAAGAATATTTAGCTATTTTTTTTTATCTCTGCGTCTCGGGGGACGAACCCCAGCTCAACCGCGGACCTGATCAAATAAATTATAATGTGGATATAAAATGGGGGATCAATTCTATATTACAATCTATATATACATACATATATATATATATATATATATATATATATATATATATATATATATATATATATATATATTGTGGTCCTGATAGTTTCTATACATTCCAGAGAATGTAAATAAATCTAAAAATACATGCCTGCGTAGCTAATTAGTATTTCATTGAGTGATTCGTTTTTTACGGTTTATCAACCCTTTGCAGGGTATTTAATGCCAGCGATAATTTGTCGATTGTAGATTTTTTTTCCTAATCAGAATTTAATAAAAAAAGAGAAATTATAATCAGTATACAAAGTAGAGAATTAATTTTATATTATAATCAATATATATACTGACCCCTCACTTTTTGGACACATTAGTTTCTATGCATTTATATTCCAGAGAATGTAAATAAATCTAAAAAAAAAGAAATGCCTGTGTAGCTAATCATTATTTCATCAGTTGATTCGTTTTCTACGGTTTATCAACCCCTTGCAGCCAGAGAAATATTTAATGATGTAGTGATACAAGTCTTACTAATTAACCCATAGCTGGGGTACAGAGGAGGGGGATTCATACCTTTCCCAATGGTATTGGCGTGTAAGAGAATAGAAATAAACCAGCTGAAATTGGAACTCGATTCCTGTCGTTACCCATGACACCACCTGCAGATCCAAACAGAAAGCACCGAGTATTTGCAAGCGGTCACCCAACTAGGTACTGGCCAAGCTTAACTACTGCGATGCACGAGAACTGGTGTTTCAATGTGATATGGACGTAAACCTTTGTATCAAGTCCCGACATCCAAACTTACAGAGCCTGGTATACCCCAGCGGTCACCCAACTAGTTACTCTCCAGGATTGACGTTGATCGTATTGGAACCGGTGTTTCAACGTGATATGGCCGTAATCTCATTGTATGAAACCCACATTTAAGTTTACAGCATTTGTTATATCCAAACGGTCACTCAACTAGGTTCTGACCAGTTTTGACGTTGCTCAACTTCGGTGATCGTACGTGAACTGGTGTTTATCGTTATAGGGCCTATTGGGATTTTATATTAATTATATTTGGTGACAAAAACATTGTGACGTCGGCAAGAAGAAAGAAACACAAACACAGATGAAAATGTTTGCAAAAAACTTGTATTTGTAGGAAAAGAGAGGAAAGTTTCTTGCAAACAGTCGGGTTTGCGGAACTTATCTGAAAGATGCGTCCTTTTAACAGTTTTACATTTCATGTGTCGTTTTGCCTGGGTTGACGAAATAGAGCCTTGACTTCTGAGCTTCAGTTGCTGTCTAAATCTTCACACGTGTCCTGATGTTTAGATGACGGAGAGTGCAGACGGGGAACGTGTTGTCTCTGAAGGTCCCAACAAGCAATAGAGGAAGAGAGTTCGTAAAAACCGCTCTCGTGGGGGTTTGGTGCAAATCTAAAAAGGTTGCCTGTGATTGGTTGTTTTTTATCCAATCACAGGGCACCCAGTTAGCGACTCCGTAATGATTTCAATAGGCCGTAAACGTCACGTGTGTATTTGAGATTATCTATTGGAGGTTACATTACGATTGCAAGGTGCATTAAAAAAGACTTTTTAATTAAATCATTCGTTCAGGGAGAACAGACATGTTTTGATTAAAGGTCTTTCTATTGACCGGAGAATGACTTCAAGCAAAGTTTGTTTTGTTCGAACGTTTAAATAGGGTTGTAGCAGGAAATCGTGGCATTGACCGTTTTACCATTTCGTTTTTCCAGCCCATTATTTCTGCGGTGAGCAGGTTATGCCAATTTTTGGAATTAAGAAAAAAAACAATATATATATATATATATATATATATATATATATATATATAACAAATCCATGAAGAGAAAGAAGCACATCCAATCGAGTTAAAGAGGTAAGTGGAAAAGTATTGACTGATATTGATTATATATATATATATATATATATATATATATATATATATATATATATATATATATTCAATATAGGTAAGTGGAATATATATATATATATATATATATATATATATATATATATATATATATATATATATATATATATTCAATATCAGTCAATACTTTTCCACTTATCTCTTTAACTCGATTGGATGTGATTCTTTGTCTTCATGGATCTGTTATATTTAAGTAACGAAAATCTTGGTAATCCGTATAGATAATCCAAAGGAGGATCAAATCCTGAGAGCTCAATGTTAATCAGAACGAATAATTGATCCGTATGGAGATATGTAATTGTATATGTAAGTATTAGTATATGTATATGCGTATATACCGATGTATATCGATACATGTGTATGTAGTTATATATGTAATTGTACTTGTATATGAATGTGTAGGTGGTTTTACGTAAATATGTATGTGGTGTGTGTAAGAAAAAAAACAGTAATTTTTTTATTATTATTACGTTCAAATCTTACTCCATCTTGATTTGAAATCTAAACTTTAATTAAGAAATATTACCCATCTAAAAATAGCTACAAATTAGATTTATATATTAGGCTCAAAGTGATAAAGATTTTACCTTAACAGTCATTCACAGAATTAATATATTACTATTGTTTTTTTTTTATTAATATGATATTCGGCTTATATTAAATACGTAATTTATTTGTGAAGAAGTTGAATATTTAAATAGATAAGAAGCATTAGATTTAATTTCTTTGTAAAGTTTTTAAACATTTAAATTACTATCAAACGTTAAAATCTATTTTTATCTAAATTGTTAAAGTTATACCACCCCTCTTCTTCCTCCAAAAACCATACGTACATCTCTTATCTCTTTACTTACCCCCTTTTTTTTCTTTTTAACTTGTTTCTCCTTTTCCTTTTCCCCATATCATTTCCGTTGAGTTGATCGAGTAAAGAGGTCAATGTGTGATCCTTACCCCCTCCTTCCTCACGATTAAGTATTATAATTAAAAGAAATATAAAAATAAATTTAAAACTCTCCCTTCCCTCTCTAGACTCGGCTATGTCTCTCATACCATTCCTCACCACCCTCTATGTCAACTTATATAAGCTTAATACTGTCGGTCAAAGGTGTAAATTTTGAATTCACTTTTCGTTTTACATTTGAAAGTGAAGCCTGAAGATCTAGAGGAAAATAAAATTCTCTGGTGAAATAAATTATTACAATGGCGCCTTAAAGTGGCCTGTTTTTCATTTAAATTATACTTAAATACTTGTATCTATAAAAAGAATGTTAAACATAAAAATGTCTTTAAAATATATATACTTAAATACTTGTATCTATAAATTTATTTATAGATACAAGTATTTAAGTAAATGCTCTGTTTATATATATATATATATATATATATATATATATATATATACATACACACACACACACACACACACACACACACACACACACACACACACACACACACACACACACACACACACACAACACCAGGTGGAGGCACGGCGGAGTAATGGATAACGGCTTGGATTGAGGAATCGGAGAGCCGAGTTCGAATTTTAGTCGAATCAATTACATTCACTTACGTGCTAATACCCTTGGGAAAGGTGTGAATCCTCTTCTTCTCCCTCCAGCTATGGGTAAATAACAGGACAGACTGGGTTCTATAGCCTTGGATGGCAACTGGTCTAGGAGAAGGACAACTGTGAATTCAAAACCTGCGCAAGTTCGTTTGGGGACCATGTTGCCCTCAGTGCACCAGGTCTCTGTATTCCTCCCTCCAGAAAGTGTGGATGGTCCGGCACGAAACCTTCAGCACTATACCAGGTGTAACAGCATCCAAATTGTGTACCAGCATGCAGTAATAGTCCAGCTCACAAAATGTTTAACATCTAAAAAAACACTAAACTAATTGTGTTTCTTTTTTTTACAGCTTTTCAGATAAGACATTTAGCCATCTTGACACCATTTGTCGTAAGAATCACTGAACAAAACCCTTTGAATTATTCAGCTAGAAAGAGAACAGGCTAAAATCAATTTGTGTCAGACCCACTGTCTTCCCAAATGAACAATGATGAAAGGAAAAAGTCATTCAGGCCTTCAGTAATGGTACCAATATTCATACACTGTCTTCCATCTTCAAAATCCATTCCAGAACCATCTAAAGAACGGTGAATAAGTTTAAAATGAGGGGGGCAATAGAGAGCAGAACTGGATCAGGAGGTCACGACTGGAGAGGGATCCTCATTTCCACTTAGAGCTAAATAAGCTTCTTCTTGTTCCAATTAAGGTCCAGTAGTGTTATAAAAGCGTAGGAGAAATCCAGAAAGATATCAGAATGATAGAAGTATTTCTAAGATGTGACGGTTCAAAGTTTAATCTGACAATTGGATAATTTTGCAGAAAGACCGGGTACTGAAGGCAAGGTTCGACAATTCAAAATGTGTGTCGTCTTTCATTCATGACGAACACATTCATTTTATCCCTGTAGATTGAGTGGCTCTGAAAACACTTTCCCAGGGACAGGACATTGCAAGTGTGCTATCTATCTATCTATCTATCTATTTATCTATCTATCTATCTATCTATCTATCTGATTCTGTTCATATCTATCTATCTATCTATCTATCTATCTATCTATCTATCTATCTGATTCTGTTCATATCTATCTATCTATCTGATTCTGTTCATATCTATCTATCTATCTGATTCTGTTCATATCTATCTATCTATCTATCTATCTATCTATCTATCTATCTATCTATCTATCTATCTATCTATCTCAGTCTGTTCATATCTATCTCAGGCTGTTTATATCTATCTATCTATCTATCTATCTCAGTCTGTTCATATCTCTCTCTCTCTTTATCTATCTATCTATCTCACTGTTCATATCTATCTATCTATCTAGCTAGCTAGCTAGCTATCTGATTCTGTTCATATCTATCTATCTATCTATCTATCTATCTCAGTCTGTTCATATCTATGTTAGGCTGTTTATATCTATCTATCTCACTGTTCATATCTATCTATCTATCTATCTATCTATCTATCTATCTATCTATCTATCTATCTCAGTCTGTTCATATCTATCAATATCAGTCTGTTAATATCTATCTATCTATCTATCTATCTATCTATCTATCTATCTATCTGTGTCTTCATATCTATCTATCTCATTCTGTTCATTATCTATCTATCTATATATATATTTGTCTATCTCATTCTGTTCATTATCTCTATCTATCTATCTATCTATCTATCTATCTATCTATCTATCTATCTATCTATCTATCTATCTATCTCATCATACATATCCATCTATCTATCTACTGATATTTTTATAAATACTGATTCGACTTTTCTACCCTCTTCATGGGTTGATTTCCGGGAGCGATCTGCCAGTCATCAGCTGATGTAAGCTGAGACAGGGTTGAAGGAAGTGAAGCTCTACGGATGGCTCTACAAATAGCGCAATTGTTAGGGTGAAAACAGAGAATTCCGATTATACGTAAGACCAGATTAATCCAGATGGACAAAACTTTGCATGAAATTTCCGGCGCTTACAGATTTTCAACTTCTCAGACGGATCGATCATTTTGCAAAATGATTATTCCAGATTTGCCGAAACCAGAACACAGATGATGCACAAAATCACGCGCCAATCTATTTATTCATATTTTGATGTATCTTGCGTTTTTTTTTTTTTTTTTTTTTTTTACATATATGGTCAGATTTTTTTTTACAAATATTTAAAAACCGCGTATTTAGTGATACAAAACTGTGCGTTGTTCACGGGTGCAAATAATAATGCACAAATGTTTATTAATATCCTTTAATGTAATTTTTCTTTATTGCTTTTAATTGCAAAGTTTGACAGTCACCCTTAGCGTTAATTAGAACGTGAAAAAATTACCCACTATCGAATTTTCTTCTTCTGTTTTGCAATGCCATTGTCATACGCGCATTAAAGCCTGAAAGACTGTCCTTTTGTTATAGACATTTCAGAACATTACTACAATGTTCGTAGTTGATTCTATTAAGTGACGTCTTCATATTTTTTTAATGTATATTTCTTCGAGGATCTGTCGTTTAAATTTGTTGTTTTCTCGGTATAGGATAGTTGTGTCTTCGATTAGTGTGTTTTTATATTGTAAATGTGGACAGGAACTTTGGTGTAAATGTCTCGCAATGGACGAATGGTCAGGCATGTGTAGAGTAAGACGTCTTGATAATGTAGTTGTCGTATAGACAACATAGATATTTGTTTTTTCTGTCAGAGATACATTCTCCCAAAGGGCATTTGAATTGATATATAATGTTGGTTTTACGTAATACATCAGTTGGTAGGGAGGAGTTATTGCGAATAATTAAATTGGTTTTATTGTATTTTTTATAATATAAGGTTAATTTTATCTTTTTATTAGGATTCATGGAAGTTATATTAATATAAATGAGATTTTTTATGATCTTTTCGTTTAGTTTGTAGTTAGCATGCCTCTGGTTACAATAGTGTAGTTTTATATATTCAGTGTCCTTTGGGGAAGTACTATATACTATTTGACGTGTTTTGAGTTTTTTTATATATATATTCTTATTTGTTCATCTACAATGTGGTTTGGGAAGTCATTATTAATGAGAGTCTGCTTAATATCTTTTAGTTCAGTGTAGAAAATATTTTTTTGTGGAAGTGTCAAGTTATCAGTTATCGCCTGTTAATTCCCCTCCAAGTTCTCCACTGCATTAACCAGATATTGAACTCACACTCTTTGGGCCCTATCACTGGATCTAACTAATGCCTTTATCCATTGTGTCACGTGTCCTTGTTAGTTGGATTCAATGACAGGACCCCAAAGAGTTTGAATTCAATACACGGTTAAGGCATTGAAGAATTTTGGAAGGGGAATTAATAGGAGATAACTGATATCCATTAAACATGGCACGTGGAATTAGAAAAGTCTACTGCAGTGAGCGAAATAAAGGGTTCAGTGCGGCATTCCAACATACTGAGGAAAGCCGGAGCGTACAACGGCCGAAAAGTTGTAATAAATATGGCGATAAAGATGAGGACAATAGAACGAATAATGAAAATAGTGTACATAATACCTCATCTCAGAAATATAAACAGATACTGAAGTGCCGGAAGGTTGTAATAAAATATGGCGACAAAAATTATAATAATTTTCTTCAAAACTGTATTTGGTGGTAATAATTTTCTTCAAAACTGTATTTGGTGGTAATAATTTTCTTCAAAACTGTATTTGGTGGTAATAATTTTCTTCAAAATGTATTTGGTGGTAATAATTTTCTTGAAAGATTTATTTGCTGGTAATAATTTTCTTGAAAAATGTATTTCCTGGTAATAATTTTCTTGAAAAATGTATTTGCTGGTAATAATTTTCTTGAAAAATGCATTTGGTGGTAATAATTTTCTTCAAAATGTATTTGGTGGTAATAATTTTCTTCAAAACTGTATTTGGTGGTAATAATTTTCTTCAAAATGTATTTGGTGGTAATAATTTTCTTGAAAGATTTATTTGCTGGTAATAATTTTCTTGAAAAATGTATTTGCTGGTAATAATTTTCTTCAAAAATGTATTTGCTTGTAATATTTTTCTTGAAAAATGTATTTGCTGGTAATAATTTTCTTCAAAAATGTATTTGCTGGTAATAATTTTCTTCAAAAATGTATTTGCTGGTAATAATTTTCTTCAAAAATGTATTTGCTGGTAATAATTTTCTTCAAAAATGTATTTGCTGGTAATAATTTTCTTCAAAAATGTATTTGCTAGCATTTTTATGTTTTCGTTGTATTTAACCCCAGTTTCGGGTTAACTATTTGCCGCTAGACTTATTGTTTTTTGGTGTTTTTTTTTTGTTTTTTGTTTGTTTGTTTGTTTGTTTAATGGAATATCAATCCTCATGGGTCTTTTAGTGCAGAATTTTAACTTTATATGGGAGCATTAGTAATTTCTTTACAAAAATGTATTGATGGCAATGATATTTTTAATTCCTTTACTCTGAAAATATATTGCAGGCAGTTCTGCTTTAAAGGCATCCGGTATTCGAGAAATTACGCCACAAGTACCTGCTTGAAGTGCTCTGCAACCTTGATGTATTCGGAAAAGATATTAGAATCAAGAATCAAGAACCTATACTGGCGGCAAACGGCATGGATTCGCATCGAGAGTGAGCTCAGCGAATATACAAAAAATAGAAAGAGGGGTAAGGCAAGGATGTGTCTTCTCACCGGACTTATTCAACCTATACAGCGAGGCAATTATGAGGGAACTGGAGATCCTACCAGGATTCATCATTGGCGGCCACAACCTTACCAACATAAGATACGCAGATGACACGGTACTGATAGCAGACACGGAAAAGAAACTACAAAACCTCCTACAGAAGGTAGCGAGAAAGAGGCGAAAGGCAATGGCGGGTCTTCTCACCGGACTTATTCAACCTAGACAGTGAGGCTATTCTGAAGGAACTGGAGATCCTACCAGGATTCATCATTGGCGGCCACAACCTTACCAACATAAGATACACAGATGACATGGTACTGATAGCAGATACGGAAAAGAAACTACAAAACCTCCTACAGAAGGTAGCGAGGGAGGGCAAGAGGAAAGGACTAACCATAAACTACAAGAAGACAGAATGCATGGTCATCAGTAAAAGGATGAGCCCAAAATCCTATCTACTTAATAATGTAAGATACGCAGATGACACAGTACTGATAGCAGACACGGAAAAGAAACTACAAAACCTCCTACAGAAGGTAGCGAGGGAGGGCAAGAGGAAAGGACTAACCATAAACTACAAGATGACAGAATACATGGTCATCAGTAAAAGGATGAGCCCAAAATGCAATTTGCAGGTTGGGGGCACTAAAATCAAGCATGTGCGGAAGTTTAAATATGTGGGAAGTGTTTTGACGGAGGGCGGTAGGTGCGACACTGAGATCCAAAGATGGATTGGGATGGCCAAGGACGCATTTCAAAAAGCTGGGCAAAGTACTGCGAAACAGGGGGAATTCTATGGTGACAATGAAAAAAGCACTGAGCCGCTACGTGATATCTGTCCTCATTTACGGCAGCGAATCTTGGACGGTATCCTCAAGGATGAAGAAGAGACTCAAGGCGGTGGAGATGTGGTTCTACAGAAGCATGCTGAGGATATCATGGACTGAGAGTGTGAGCAACGATGAGATTTTGGAGAGCATGCTAACAAGGAGGAGGCGTATATTTAAGATCAGGAAGAGGCAACTGAAGTTTCTGGGACATATAATGAGGAAAGAAGGCCTGGAGAATCTGGTACTCACTGGTCGAATAGAGGGGAAGAGAGATAGGAGAAAGCGGCGCATGACATACGTGGCGGGTCTGGGCAGGTGGATGGTGGAGCGTGTTCTGGGGGAGTTCGCAGAAACACAAAACCTGTTGAGAGCCACAAGGGATAAGAGGAAATGGAGTGGCATGATCGCCTACTTCATGACACTTAAAAAGGAGAAAGAAGTTTTTGACCCCAGTTTTTGGGTTAAATATTTGCCAATTGCTGGTACCCTAACAGGGGCTACTATCCAAATTACAGTGGACCTGGGAACAACAGCCATTAAAAAGTGGTTCCACGCACTCAAAACCTTCCGATCGAAGGTTTTGCTGCCGGATGTAGTTAATTGTCTGGCATCTTGCATAGCAACTGGTGAGAGCAGTCACGTCTTGATTCTAGGAGAGGTGACAAATAACTGTCTATCGCCACTCTATAAATTGAATTCAATCTTCAGTTGTCATGTGACCCTCGTGACGTCATCTCGACTAAAGCTTGATAACCACCTACTGCATCGATACGGCTGCATAGCTCCATGAATTTCACTTCTTGACTTATTTTTACACTGATGCAACACCACACATTCTACCATAAATTTGTATTAAATAAAACTAGGGAAATAAAAATGCGTAACGATTAAAAAAAATAACATCTGAGAAAGGTTTCCATCACGTTTTAGCACACATTTTAAAAGTACGGACCTCAATTCTGTTATAAAAAATAACCTATTTGCATAACATTGGCTCCTTTCTAGAAAAGCCACCTATGACTTCAGATAAAAAGCGAAGACAATGAAGATCTTTCTCCCTCGACTCCGCCCTGGGCATCTATAGTCAACCAAACCTGTTTTTGCGACAGTAGGGAGAATTTATGGCATCACTCTGTTTACGAAAGATCGTGTCCATGAATAAACAACAAGATTTTTTTTCTTCGTGTATCATTTACCATCAGTTTAGGAGGATTTTTTTTTATTATTATTATTGACCTTAGTGGATTTTCGGCCCGAATCGATTTTATTTTTGATTGTTTCTTCCATTTATTTTGTTGTATTTTTCTTCTTTTTTTTTTTTGTGATGCCATTTTTGCTTCCAGAAATGTCGGCTATTTCCCAGGATGAAGACTTAAGATACTTCGAGGAGAATCTTCGAGACCTCTTTTGCTTTTCTGCGTTTTTTTTTGTTCTCGTTGCTTTGCTTGGTTTTGTTTTTTGTTAATTGTTATGTCTATCATGTTTTATATTTCCCTTTTATTAGGGAAGCTGGGAGGGGGTGGGAGATCAGTTCGCGCCAACGAATGATGGAAATCCTCATACGATAATGTTTAAAAAACACAGTGAATGAAAGTTATATATATATATATATATATATATATATATATATATATATATATATATATATATATATATATATATATAGTTAGTTAGATAGATAGATCGATAGATAGATATGTAGATATAAGCATGAACAGACGGAGAAATAGATATATAGATATGAACAGGCTTATTTATATACATATATATAGACATAGATAGATTGATATATAGATAGATAGATAGATAGATAGATAGATAGATAGATAGATAGATAGATAGATAGATAGATAGAAAGATAGATATATGCATGAACAGACAGATAAAGAGATATATAGATATGAACAGGCTTATTTATATACATATATATAGAGAGACATAGATAGATAGATAGATAGATAGATAGATAGATAGATAGATAGATAGATAGATATAGGCATGAACAGACAGATAAATAGATATGTAGATATGAACAGGCTTATTTATATACATATGTAGAGAGAGACATAGATAGATAGATAGATAGATAGATAGATAGATAGATAGATAAAGGCATGAACAGACACATAAATATATATATAGATACGAACAGGTTTATTTATATACATATATAGAGAGAGATATAGATAGATAGATAGATAGATAGATAGATAGATAGATAGATAGATAGATAATGAATAGACTGAAACAGATAGATAGATAGATAGATAGATAGATAGATAGATAGATAGATAGATATAGGCATGAACAGACAGATAAATAGATATATAGATATGAACACGTTTATTTATATACATATATATATATATATAAAGATAGATAGATAGATAGATATAGGCATGAACAGACAGATGAATAGATATGGAGATACGAACAGGCTTATTTATATAAATATATAGAGAGAGACATAGATACATAGATAGATAGATAGATAGATAGATAGATAGATAGATAGATAGATAGATATGAACAGACTGAAACAGATAGATAGATAGATAGATAGATTGATATATAGATATAGGCATGAACAGATAGATAAATAGATATATAGATATGAACAGGCTTATTTATATAAATATATATAGAGAGACATAGATAGATAGATAGATAGATAGATAGATAGATAGATAGATATGAACAGACTGAAACAGATAGATAGATAGATAGATAGATAGATAGATAGATAGATAGATAGATAGATAGATAGATATGAACAGACTGAAACAGATAGATAGATAGATAGATTGATTGATATGAACAGACTGAAACAGATAGATAGATAGATAGATAGATAGATAGATATAGGCATGAACAGAAAAATAGATATATCGATATGAACAGGCTTATTTATATACATATATATAGAGAGACATATATATATATATATCTATATATATAGATAGAATAGATAGATAGATAGATAGATATAGGCATGAACAGAGATAAATAGATATGTAGATATGAACAGGCTTATTTATATACATATATAGAGAGAGACATAGAGAGATACATAGATAGATAGATAGATAGATAGATAGATAGATAGATATGAACAGACTGAGATAGATAGATAGATAGATAGGTAGATAGATAGATAGATATGAAGTGACCGGGATAGATAGATAGTTAGATATATATTTATATACAGAGAGAGAGAGAGAGAGAGAGAGAGAGAGAGAGAGAAAGAGAGAAAGAGAGAGAGAGTATGAGGGTGACGCAGCTCAGTTCCTACGGCCCGACAGCACAGACACAAGCACATATGACTTGATTATAGTGGTGAAGGCTTATTGCAGAAACATCCACAATTTTTGTGAAGGTCCGAATCCAGAGACCAGATGCCCCGTGTGCCGCAAGCTGGGAGGTGGGGAGAAGAAGAGGATTCACACCTTTCCCAAGGGTATTAAAACGTAAGTGAGTGTAATGGATTCGACTGGAATTCGATCTTGGCACTCCGATACATCAACCCAATCCTCTATCCATTACAGCAAGTATATAGAGCAGGACAGACTGGGTTCTATAGCCTTGCATGGCAACTGGACTAGGAGAAGGAAAACTCTGAATTCAAAACCTGCGGAGGGTCGTTTGGGGACCTTGTGGCACGTAGTGCACCAGGTCTCTGTATGTGGCCCTTCAAAAATTGTGGATGGTCCTGCACGAAACCTTCACCACTATAATCACATCTCATGTGCGGTTGTCGGGCTGTCAGTTTCCTAGGAACTAATCTGCTTGACCCTCATACGTTGAATTCAACGGGAGAGTCGTTTGTATACATACATATATATATATATATATATATATATATATTATGTGTGTATTTAGATAGCAATTTTTCATTGTTCCATGTTCCATTAAATAATATAGACATGTTTTTTTCTATTTATTTTAAGTCAATTCCTTTCATAATATCTGATAAGCTTAATAACATTATCATTGAAAGACGAAAGGAAATCACCATATTGATACGATTTTAAATTATATCTAAGCTTTCGGCTTACATAAGCCATTATCAAAGATGACAATTACATTTCATTATATCAAACAATATCCGGACTAAACAATAATGATAGTCTGTTTTTGTAGCATGAAAAATTTCAAAGCAACGACAAAAATTCCTGTATACGAGACGCGGAAGCGAAAATCGTGTCTAGCTCGTGATGTCACACATGACCACGCGAGAGTGAAAACGAGAAGTATGAAATATGGGTAGCCGTTGGTATAAATTAATGGCTTCTGCTATCAATTATAGGCATTTCAGTATATTTGTGAAGATTTCATAGTTCATTTTGTTCAGGTTAGGTTACAACTGTTTTATGTATATAGCTTCAAGAATTTTTAGTTTTTGTTTATTGTTTTCTTGCTTAAGTTGAATGTAGAAGAAGAATGAGATGGAACTTTATTCTACATTCAACATCGTCACTTGATAAGACACCAGAGGTGCTGAAACAAAATGACTATTCTTGTAGTGATTTCATAACATATTTATATTATAATTTTCAAATAAATAATTATGCTGAGCCAGGAAATTTTTCTCCCCGGAATCCATCCTCCAAATCTATAAATCGACGATTCGCCCTTGCATGGAGTATTGCTGCCATATATGGTCTGGAGCCCCTGCTGTTTGCCTCAGGGTTCTTGATAAGATCCAGAGACGGATATGCAATGTAATTGGCCCTGATCTGTCATCTCGTCTGCAGTCGCTCTCTCACAGACGCGCCGTTGCCTCGCTCTGTCTTTTTTACAAATACTTTCACGGTAATTGCTCCGATGAGCTACTTTTGCTGGTTCCCAGGCCTCATGAATTTAAGCGTCCTACGAGGCTGGCATCCCGTTCCCACCCCTTCACCGTTGAAACTGTTAGATGTAGACGTCTCTTCTACTCCAATAGCTTCATGTCTCGCACCTGTCGCCTGTGGAACTCCCTTCCTTATTCCTGTTTCCCTGACAAATATAATCTCCAACTATTTAAGTGTAACGTCAATCGACATCTCCAGTGGCCTCGATCTATCCACTTCCCTTCTCCACATCCTTTCCCCTTTCATTCCTATCTGCTCTCGCTCCAAATCTTCTGTAACCCCCTTGCCTTGATCGATCCACTATCTTTCTCCACGTCCTCTCCTTTACCTCTCCTATCTGCTCTTCCTCCAAACCTTCTGTAACCCCTTGCGTGCTAATGGCTTCCAGCCTTGCTTGGGGGGGGGGAACCTTAAAAAAAAATTTGCACTACTCTGTAATGAGCACTTTTTAAGAATAGTAATTGTTGGTTATTGGAATTTATTCCGTATACACCAATCCTATACTTGGATATATATATATATATATATCTATATGTGTATGTGTGTGTGTGTGTGTGTGTGTGTGTGTGTGTGTGTGTGTGTGTGTGTTCTTTCTCAAAGTCATATCTCTAAACGCGAAAAATATTTGTGTGTATGTGTGTTAAGGAGAGAGAACAATAAACGAAGAGGAATTAAGGACACAGATGTTAATGTTTGACAAGGAATTTACGTTTCATATCAAAAAGAATTTCGCATAGGCTCGCTATACCTTGCAAAATTTACAAAATAAAAAAATTAAAAAAAAACGAACTCTATCGAATAAACAACAACCATTTACCATCTAGGAAATATCACGTAATCAAACAATCTTTCGCTTTTGCATTTTGAAAGGCATGGAACTGGCGGGCCAATTTTACAACTGCTTGATCAACAGAAATTGAAATGCGGAGATTGATTTTATCAAGGCAACATTCATTACGGAATCTATTTGTATTGAAAGAAATCAATGGGGAAAAGCGAGAAAAAGCACTGTGAATGGATTGGACTCCGCTTACGACTTTGGCACGGTTCTATATTTTAAGGGAATCATTCGGTGAACAAACAAATTGGGTTTGACGATTGCAAAAGAAAAAATATGCACACGGAAACGATAGGTAAATATAATATTCAAAAGAAATAGCATATATATATATATATATATATATATATATATATATATATATATATCGATCTCAATGTCTCTAAATAGATCAATATTCTCATCACTTCAGATCTATCTACCTCAGCGTGTTCATATCTATCTATCTGTCTATCTATCTGTCTATCTATCTATCTACCTATCTATCTATCTATATGTATATATGTATACACACACACACACA
>OZ038519.1:6915074-6925074 GCA_964036315.1 Acanthosepion esculentum | reverse complement strand
CCTCGTTACAATGAAAATTTCACATAAGCTCGCGAATTCTTTTCCATCTTTTTCCTCTCTGCTCCGAATTTGAATGGCGTGGCCAAAGGGGAGTCATTATTATTATTGTTATTATTATTATTTATTTCCTTTGATATCTGCCGTTTACACAATTCTTTCCGGGTCCCGCCCAGAGACCTAAGGTTAGAAATGGCATCATGACATTTTCCACTGAAAGAAAAAATTACATAGATAAAGCCCTTCGTAAAGTGTGGGCTGTACTTGTCAGAATAATTTTTTGTATCTCTTTGAGGCATGGACTTCCAGGGATCCCTTCAATTAGTCTACTGGAATCTTTTCCAACCAATCCGAGGGCTCCAACTACAACAGGGATTGTTGATGTTCTCATGTGCCACATTTTTGAGATTTCGATTTCAAGGTCCTTGCATTTTGACAGTTTCTCGAATATCTTCAAAGATACATTGCAGTCTGCAGGGACTGCCATATCAATAAGGAGGCATTTTTTTGTTTGTGGTCATTAATAACAATGTCTGGGCGGTTGGCTTTGATTGTTCTGTCAGTGTGTATTGTGTAGTCCCATAGAAATGTAACAGGTCCTATCTCCGTAACCGGGTCTGGGTGGTGTTCGTACCAGTTTCTTTCAGTTTCCTTCCCATAAAAGTTGCAAATTTTCCAGTGCAGATATTGGCCCACTCTGTCATGCCGGGTTTTATATTCAGTGTATGCCAATATCGTGCAACCTGATACAAGATGATCAATTGTTTCTGGATATTTATCACATAATCTGCATTTTGGGCTAACAGAGTATTTTAGTATATGTGCTTGATAAATCCTAGTTAACAAGCATTGGTCCTGTGCAGCAAGGATAAAACCTTCAGTTTCAGCTTCCAACCCCACACTACGTAGCCACTGGTGGGTACGGGTTTTGTCTACGTCAATTTATTTGGTACGGGCAGATTATTGGCCATTAAGCGGTTTATCCTGCCATTTTTTCTGTATCTGGTCGGTTGCAGCTGTCTTTGCTTTCTTTTAAAGTATTTTGCAGCTTCAGCCGGTTTACCGTGCTGTACTTGTATTTCTGCGCCCATTTGAAACTCCATTTTGAATTTGTTGGCTTCCTTTATTACGGAGTAAAGACGCTTACTGCTTTCATGTTCCTTGACACATATCATCATCCAGTCTTCTGTAGTTTCCAGGTATCTTTGGAAGCCAATTGATGTAGTTTTGTAGGACAGTTCTAGTTGAACTAATCCCCTAGGAGGCACGGTAGAGTAATGGATAACGGCTTGGATTGAGGAATCGGAGAGCCGAGTTCGAATTCCAGTCGAATCCATTACATTCACAGGAGGCACGGTAGAGTAATGGATAACGGCTTGGATTGAGGAATCGGAGAGCCGAGTTCGAATTCCAGTCGAATCCATTACATTCACTTACGTGCTAACACCCTTAGGAAAGGTGTGAATCCTCTTCTTCTCCCTCCAACTATGGGTAAATAGCAGGAAAGACTGGGTTCTATAGCCTTGGATGGCAACTGGTCTAGGAGAAGGACAACTCTGAATTCAAAACCTGCGGAGGGTCGTTTGGGGACCTTGTGGCATTCGTTGCACCAGGTCCCTGTATTCGTCCCTCCAAAAAGTGTGGATGGCCCTGCACAAAGCCTTCACCACTATAATCAATTCTTGTGTGGCTGTCCGGCTTTCAGTTTCTGGGAATTGATCTGTCTGGCCCTCATACGTCGAGTTCGACGGGAGAAGCATTATAATCCCCTGCCTCCTTCGGATCTGGGCACATACAGGCGATCAACATCAGCTTTGGGATGATGCATACGGTAGCAAGTGAGGAGCTTTCTCGTTTTGGCGTCCATTCGCTTAATTTCAGCTATGGTCCAGTTAAGGACATTAAAGCTGTATTGCACCACAGGAACAGCCAAGGTGTTTATGGCTGATATTCGTTTTTTTTAGTTTAGCTCGGTATTTAGTACCAGTCGTACACGCCTGTAGTACTCCTTTCTTACCTTCTTCTTCATTTGGGGATGCTGTATGCCACCTCCTTCGCTAATTCCTAGGTACTTATAAGCTTCATCATGCTCCAGTTCCCTAATCTTTGTGACAAAATCTAAATCTATTAAGGGTGCTTCTGTAATTCTACCTTTCTTGAATGTAACTTTTGCACATTTATCTAATCCGAAGTTCATACCTATGTTGTCACTGAAGTATTTTACAATATTGAGGAGGCCCTTCAACTCATTGTCGTCTTTGGCAAAGAGTTTGAGATTATTATTATTGTTATTATTATTGCTCGTAATATTATTGTTTTTATTATTGTTGTTATTGTTATTATTATTATTATTATTATTATTATTATTATTGCTATTATTATTATTATTATTATTATTATTATTATTATTATTATTATTATTATTATTTCCTTTGATATCTGGCGTTTACACATTTCTTTCCAGGTCCTGCCCAGGGACCTAAGGTTAGAAATGGCATCATGATACTTTCCACTGCAAAAAAAAAAAAATGAAATAAAATAAAAATAAAAATAAAAAATTGCATAGATAAAGCCCTTCGTAAAGTGTGGGCTGTACTTGTCAGAACAATTTTTTGTATCTCTTTGAGGCATGGACTTCCAGGGATCCCTTCAATCAGCCTACTGGAATCTTTTCCAAGCAGTCCAAGGGCTCCAACTACAACAGAGATTGTTGATGTTCGCATGTGCCACAGTTTTGAGATTTCGATTTTAATGTTTATTATTATTATTATCAGATTATTATTATTATTATTATTATTATTATTATTATTATTATTATTATTATTATTGTTGTTGTTACTATTATTGTTATTATTATTGTTATTATTATTATTATTGTTATTATTATTGTTATTATTATTATTGTTATTATTATTATTATTATTGTTATTATTATTATTATTATTATTGTTATTATTATTATTGTTATTATTATTATTATTATTATTGTTATTATTATTATTATTATTGTTATTATTATTATTATTATTGTTATTATTAGTAGTATTATTGTTATTATTATTATTATTATTATTATTGTTATTATTATTATTGTTATTATTATTATTATTATTATTATTGTTATTATTATTATTATTATTATTATTGTTATTATTATTGTTATTATTATTATTATTATTGTTATTATTATTATTATTATTGTTATTATTATTATTATTATTGTTATTATTATTGTTGTTATTATTATTATTATTATTATTGTTATTATTATTATTATTATTGTTATTATTATTATTATTGTTATTATTATTATTATTATTGTTATTATTATTATTATTATTGTTATTATTATTATTATTGTTATTATTATTATTATTATTGTTATTATTATTATTATTATTGTTATTGTTATTATAATTATTATTATTATTATTGTTGTTATTATTATTATTATTATTATTATTATTATTGTTATTATTATTATTATTATTGTTATTATTTCGCATTCACTATAAAAAGCAACTGAATATCACTTTCTCTCTGGCTCATTTTTACTCCTTTGCTTTCGACCTCTTTCTCTCACACTCTCTCTTTCTTTCTTTCCTTCTTTCTTTCTTTTTCTTTCTTTCTTTCTTTCTTGCTTTCTTTCTCTCTTTCCTTCTTTCTTTCCTTCCTTCCTTCCTTCTTTCTTTCTTTCTTTCCTTCTTTCTTTTTTCTTTCTTTCTTTCTTTCTTTCTTTCTGTCCCTCTTTACTTCTTTCCTTCTTTCTTTATTTCCTTCTTTACTTCTTTCTTTCTTTCTTTCTTTCTTTCCTTCTTTCTTTCTTTCTTTCCTTCTTTCTTTCTTTCTTTCTTTATTTCCTTCTTTCCTTCTTTTTTCTTTCTTTCTTTCTTTATTTCCTTCCTTCCTTCTTTCTTTCCTTCTTTATTTCCTTCTTTCCTTCTTTCTTTTTTCTTTCTTTCTTTCTTTCTTTATTTCCTTATTTTCCTTCTTTCTTTCTTTCTTTCTTTATTTCCTTCTTTACTTCTTTCTTGCTTTCTTTCGTTCTTTCCTTCTTTCTTTCCTTCTTTCTTTCTTGCCTTCTTTCTTTCTTTCTTTCTTTCCTTCTTTCCTTCTTTTTTATTTCTTTATTTATTTGCTTATTTCCTTCTTTCTTGCTTTCTTTCGTTCTTTCCTTCTTTCTGTCCTTCTTTCTTTCTTTCTTTCTTGCCTTCTTTCTTTCTTTCTTTCTTTCTTTCCTTCTTTCCTTCTTTTTTCTTTCTTTCTTTATTTCCTTCTTTCCTTCCTTCTTTCTTTCTTTCTTTATTTCCTTCTTTCCTTCTTTCTTTCTTTCTTTCTTTATTTACTTCTTTCCTTCTTTCTTTCTTTCTTTCCTTCTTTCTTTCTTTCTTTCTTTCTTTATTTCCTTCTTTTTTCTTTCTTTCTTTATTTCCTTCTTTCCTTCCTTCCTTCTTTCTTTCTTTATTTCCTTCTTTCCTTCTTTCCTTCTTTCTTTCTTTCTTTCTTTCTAATAATGCCGCCTTTCAAACAGCACCTTAAGTATCCTACTTCCTTTTTTAAATGTGCATTTCACTCAATGCCCTTTTCTCTGCCAATATCTGGACTACTTAATTTAGGCCAATGACCCGCTTTTACGACTGCCTCTTCGGCATTTACCGTAGCGTGACGATAACATACGGAACTTGTCGAGCGTAAAGATACCGACCATGTCACATTGCTTGTACAAAAACGTCTTCTTTACCTCCGGACTATCTTATTACGTACGGGTTCTTTTCCTTTGGGAATATGTCTTGTTTTAATTATTGTATAACATCGAAAACGCCCGGCATGGCTTCTCTAACAAGAAATAAATTAAAACTAGTTTCGATATCCTTTGAGTCGCAGAGGCAACCCGCTATTGGCCACATCTGAGTGCTAAAATTTTCTAGATTATAATTTAATATGGTGGACCGGATAGAACACAGCTGTGATTTAGCGATAAATACAATTAGGAGGACCCATATTGTTCTTAATAATACGTGGAATAAACTCCATGAATATTTATTTATAATTCAATCACTTGACCCGAATTTAATAATAATAATAATAATAATATTAATACTAAATGTGCAAATGTATGATATCAACACTTTGCCAAGGACTACGGTGAATTGAAGGTTATCTTAATACTGTAAAATGTTTCAGAGATGATATAGGTGTGGATTTCTGATTAGATAAATGTGCAAAAATTATTGGCACCGACAGAATATAAAACACGGCATGACAGAGTGGGTCGATATCTGCACTGGAAAAACTGCAACTTCCACGAGAAGGAAACAAAAAGAAATTGGTAAGAACAAAACTCGGACCCGGTTATAGAGATTGAACATGGAACAATTTTATGGGACTTTACAGTAGACACAGACCGAACAATTAAAGCTAATCACCCAAACATCGTGATTAGAAATCGCAAAGAAAAAATGTGCCTCCTTATTTATATATATATATATATATATATATATATATATATATATATATATATATATATATATATATATATATATATATATATATATATCATAGGGATGTTTGGGACAGAATAATATGATGGCTTGCTGGATCCTTTTAAAGTTACCTTCTTCTAGCCTTTGCTTAAAGAGGCAGGACCTACAAGGTTGTTTCGAATTCAGAGTTACCTTCTAGATTGGTTGCCACCCAAGGCTATAGATGCCAGTCTGTCCTGCTATATATGTAGGTAACTATACTCGTGTCGAAAAACCTTCGAATTCTTGATTTAACAATAGCCAAATCAATCACGAAGGGAAAAAAGGGTTTAAAAAAGAAAGAGCTAGGAACATGAAAGTCTGTCGAAAATAATCGCACTGTATATATATATATATATATATATATATATATATATATACGGAATAAATTCCAATAACCAACAATTATTATTCTTATTTTATAACATATTTATGTTATAATTTTTAAATAAATAATTATATATATATATATATATATATATATATATTTCCTCTAATAATATTTTAAAATAAAATTAAAAAATGGGAACTGGTAAAATACATAGTTATATTTGATATGAAAAAATAATTTCAAATAATTTAAGTAATTCTATTAAATTTAATTGTTTTACAAAGAAATATAGTCTATTAGCAATTAAGAGTAGAAATATTTTAAAATTGTAGTTTAATGAAACGTATTCTAACCCAAGCACCCATAAAAAGAATCTTTATGTATACAAGTAAGAAAAAAATGCCGAAAAACTTGTTGCCGTTAATAAAAAAAAACAGACGACATGCATTTAACGGATGTCAGAATTCGTTGAAAAATACACCCCTACCCTCCCTAAACTTAACCTCTTTTTCGAACGTAACTCATAATTGATGCAACAATAGTTAATAAAAATGAACACGCTACCGCCCGTCTGAATGATTGGATTTCTCTGTATCCTTGGAAACAGGAAATTATGAATTGTATGTGCGTTTAAAACTCAGTAAATTTAAAAATAAGTTATTACAATATTCGCTTGAATATGAAACGGAACTAATGCAATTAATTTCATTATATAATTAAATATGAAGATTTAGCTTCCATTTTTGAAACATGGTTATTACTCTGTTGCGAAAAAAACATATTTTAAATCAGTTAATTTATAATATTTATGCTCTGTAAATTTACATTGAGCACTCTTTTGTAAAAATATAAAATATCAATAAGAACACCGGATTATATATCTTACTGTTCTTTCTTTTATATATATATATATATATATATATATATATATATATATATATATATGGATGTGGATGTGTGTGTGTGTCTGTGTCTGTGTGTAATTAAGTAATTCATCGAGTCTAGAAGAATCCTCAACAGAATGCAGAAAGCACTGGGCAGCCGTTTCGTCCTCATCAGCAGTGCGTGTCCATTACTGAGAATCGAAAACTAGACCAAGTTTTGAATATTAAGTTTTTATATGTTGCATCAATTGAAATTACTTGTAATTTTTCAAAAAATATAAAAAAAAATCACCCAAAAACAAACAGTAATTTACATAAAAAAATAATCTGGATCAACGTATTTAAGTCGATATTTATTTTTATACTTATATGTAAACATTAACTCATTTGTCTTGTTTAATAAGCTATTGTTGTTTAAATGTTTTACGATAACTAATTTTTCTACAAGACATAAATTACATTAATCGCCTTTCCCATTGTAAGATTTAACTCATTCCCCAATACTCGTATATATATTAATTCAGCCTATTCACAAATTCTATCTATCTATCTATCTATCTATCTATCTATCTATCTCTCTCTCTCTCTATATATATATATATATATATTGTGTGTATTTAGGTAGCATTTTTTCATTGATGCATGTATCATTGGATAATATACACAAGTGTTGTCCATTTATTTTTTGTAAATTCATTTCTTATCGTCTGATAAGTTTAATAGTATTGTCATTGAAAGAAGAAAGATAATCACAATATTGATACATATTTTTTAATCCTATCTAAGCTTTCGGCTTATATAATCCATTATCAAAGATGACAATTACATTACAATATATTAAACAATACACGGAGAAAAAATAATGATAGTTTGTTTTTGTTTACATGGAAGATTTCCAAGCAAAGAGAAACTCGTGTATACGAAACGCGGAAGCGAAAATCGCGTCGCAGCTGATGACGTCACACATTACTACATGAGAGTGAAAAACGAGAAGTATTAAGTATGGAAAGCCGTGGTATAAACCAATGGCTTCTGTTATCAATTATAGGCATTTAAGAATATTTGTGGAGATTTCATAGTTTATTTTGTTCTGGTTAGGTTTCAACTCTTTTATGTATATAGCTTCAAGGATTTTGAGTTTTTGTTTATTGTTTTCATGCCAATTTCATGTAATCTCAGCATAATATATAACGGCGCCAACATTGCGATAACTAGAATTTTTTATTAAAATTGAAATTACTTAACGGACAGTCTACAAGCGCCTGAAGATTGCGCTGTGCATGAAACTCAGAGTCCTTTTATCGGTGAGGGATAAGATGTATATTTATTAATATATGCTTCACATATGTTGTGATATATATATATATATATATATATTTAAAAATAATGTTTTTTTTAAATTAATTAAATTTATTTAATTTAATTTATTAATTATTATATATATATATATATATATATATTAATTATATTTCCTTATATATATATATTATATTTCGTATATAAATATATATATATATATATATGTATAAATATATATCGCACATACACATATATATAAATAATATATATATATTAATTAATTAAGAAATATAATAATAATATAATTAATATATATATATAATTAATATATATACATATATAAGAAATATAATATATATAAGGAAATATAATTAATATATATATAATAATAATAATTAATAAATTAAAGAAATAATTAATAAATTATTAATATATTAATTTATATAATATATATATAAATATATATATAAATATAATTAATATATATATATAAATATAATTAATATACATATAAAATATAAAGTAACATACATATAAAATATAATATATATATAAAAATAATGAAATTTTAAGGTAATTTCTTTCTTAATTAATTGATATATATATTAATTACATTATTATTATATTTTATATATATATATATATATATATATATATATATATATATATATATATATAAGAAATATAATAATAATGTAATTAATATAAATATTAATTAATTAAGAAAGAAAGAAAGAAATTACCTTAAAATTTCATTATTATAATTTATTTCCCCAGAAATTATATTTTCTTGGTTCATCAGGTCACATCTCTAGTTACAAAGGAATATGGTTTCGTTTATTTGTAATACAAGTTTTTGATGGATAATTTTCGACTCATATGAGGTGACCGGTGGATGTGACGGGGAGGACCATAGAACGATTTAAATTTGAAATGGCAAATAGGGATAAGATTATTTTAAAACCATCTTTAAAAATTTACGTAGGTTCAATTGTACTCCTTGAAGAGGCCAGAAAATTTGACCTGTTAAATAATTTTTTGATAGGAAAAAAAAGAAGACTAATTGTAAAGTAGGGGCGGGGGAAAAGAGGAAGAAGAAAGAAGAAAGAGAGAACTAAACAGGTGATGGTGTGGAAGAAGGAAGAGTGAGTTATCATATGTAGGCATATCACGGTGACACTTGAAAAACACGCACCTTTATAATTTATAGTTAACGCTTACCACCAAAGTAGGAATGAAATAAAATATATTAATAATGAAATGTAATTAATACAGGAGAATATATTAAAGATTATTATTAATTTCTTAAATTTAAAAAAGAAGAGTATAACAATTAATAATATTATTAATAATAATAAATTAAAATTAAACATAATGGCAACTTAACCTACCATACTTACGCAGACCCCATCCTTAAAAAAACAAAACAGACGGATAGAAGATGTGTGAACGCGTGTGCATACGTATATATGTGTGTGCGAGAAAACATTATTCAGCGGGCAAAATAAACGAACAGTGTGCACGTTGACACCGCAACTGACGAAAAATATTCGCTACAAAATCCAAGATTGAATACAACAACCAATTGTGTACGTATATAGTTAACGACACATGGATGCGCATATATACCCAGTCACAGACTGTTCATATAGGTTTATGTTTGTGTGAGCTGCTATGAGTGAACGTGCGTGTGTGTATGCCTGCGTACGCATGAGTGACGTTCCTACGACAAGTTTTTCCTCCCACTAACATGAAAACACGGATACACGCAACCATATATAAACCAAAATTTAAAAATTAATTAGTTTGTCTGACGATCACAAATGGCGTGAAACGCAGGGTTACAAACTCCTACATATCCAACTAAATATATATATATATATGTATATATATATATATATATATATGTATATATATATATATATATATATATAAATATATATATATATATATATATATATATATAT